>CM023481.1:213768247-213966637 GCA_013339685.2 Hyalomma asiaticum
AAGGCGGCTGCCAGCTGCGCTCCTCGCGCCATCTCGCTGGTAACGAAGAAACGCTGGAAAGGGTGTGTACATAAGGCTCGCCGTTAGCACCTTTGAGCGTCTGCCACTCACTCGCGCTCACACTCACTTCCACTCACACTGCCCGGCACTCACTCGGCACTCGCACAGTCACTTCCACTCACACTGCCCGGCACTCACTCGCACTCACTTCCACTCACATCGCCTGGCACTAACTCGCACTCACTTCCACTCACACTGCCTGGCACTCACTCGCACTCACATCCACTCACACTCATTGGCACTCACTCGCACTCACTTCCACTCACACTGCCTGGCACTCACTCGCACTCACTTCCACTCACACTCACTGGCATTCACTCGCACTCACCTCACACCTCCACTCTACGAGGCACGGTCTGGTCCAATCAGGAACGCAGGCACAAGATCGGACCATTAGTGGGCACAACCGTCTGTCGGGTTTTCTGGGAAAAAGCGACCATGGCTATATTGCGCCAAACGAGGATTCTCATATACGGTCAGGGCGCTCGGTGTTGGAGTGCAAAGAATAACAGGACATACAGAAAAATATATCGTTGACTCCACCGGTGGATTCCCTGAGGAAATGTCCTTCTTAACGAGAGGAGCGGCGTCTTTGCTGCTGCAGAGCTAGCAGGTGGTATATTGCGGGCGTCATTTATACAGTCGCATAGTGGCGGCAGCTTAGCGAGCATTCAGGTGCTTTGTTTAACTGATAGCTGCGCGGCGTGGGAACACGCACGCGTACGGCTTTGCTTTGCCGCAGACGCAGAGTTTTTCCACGACCTGCCGGCGGAAGCTATAGCCGAAAGCTTGGAAAAGGGGACTTTTGTACGGAAAGCGACGGCTTCGACGACCCATTAACCCGTTCAATCCCCCTGGCACCTCTGCGAACCCCACCACCCTTTTTCCACCGCCTGCGTCGTGGGGGCAGGCGCCCGCGTGGCGGAAGGAGTAAAAAGGGCAAATAAACAGGGTAACCAGGGTCGCTTGTAGTTCTGCGGAAGGGTAATGTGAGCCAGGATCATTCCATAGATAGATTACCTGAAAGCTTCCATCAAACGGCGCTTTGCAAACCATCGAAAAACACTGTAAAGTTTGCAATTTGTGTTGAAAAAGCACGCCTGCAAGGGCAAATACGAATCTGTTCAGCCGGCCTTCGATTTTTACCTCAGAAATATGACAACAGCGCATACCGTCACGCTAAAAGGAGAATGGGAAATCTGGAAAACTAAATGGCAAGCCATGCAAGAGGAGGAACTTCCCCGCCCTGCGACTGACGCTTTACCTGAATGCAACAAAGCCCTCTTGCCGAACGTTCACACACTCAAGATATTGGCGACAATCCCAGTGAGTACAGCTGCTGCAGAAGGCACCTTCTCGACAATGAAAAGAATAAAAATGTATTTGAGGAACCGAACAGCTGAAGAGCGGCTTAATGACCTGGCTCTTATGTTCATTCACCGGATGCAAGCCAGTGTCGACGAAATTAATATACTGTGTTTATAGAGAAACCGCGACGCATGGAAATTGCAGTGGGAAGCGCTCTTTTCGACCAAGCTGCATGGTCCGTTTCTTTTTCTTTTGCATTGACTTTTACTATATTGTAAAACCACTCGTAATGCCATTCTTTATTACAGCTTCCTAAAACGAATGTTAGCGTTCTGCATCTTTTGTGTCATGAAGGCATCCGTGTTTTGGTTCTTTGTGGTTCAATAAAATTGTTCTCGCGAATATGCGCTTTTTCTTTTAAGAATTGCTGCCATAAAGTGGCTCACGTTCTTCTCGCACGCCTGTAGTCGTAACAAACTGTGAGAATTGAGCAGAGAAAGCGTCCGACAAATATTTTTTTACTTCCTGCACATCCATAAGTGGGCGGCTGAATTTGCGTCGCTTTATTTTTCTTTTTGTCGTTCACTGACTCTGTGTGAACCTTCTTTGCCCAGATTACGTGGCTAGAAAGTATTCTTTTTCGTGCGCACGCACCAGCTTTTCTGCAGTGTCAAAAAACTTGATTTCCATCTCGGATTAACTCGTCTCTTGGGCTGCATTCCACTCTGTTCTCTTTCTCGTCTAATAATTAAGCGCCTTCTATATTCCCGGGCAAGCTCTTTAAGCATTGTATAATAATTACCATGCTGTTATTGATGCTTTTGTCCCCCCCCCCTCCCTCTTATGTAATACCCTGAACAGGGCATTTAAGGGTGAATAAATGATGATGATGATGCTTTTGGGCCCACCCCGAAAAAAAATCCTGGCTACGTCCTGCTGTCATGTATTTCTCGTGATTTCTATTTTTTACTCACGCCGAGCTTAGTGCTACTATTAATTTCATGCATTAATTCTGCTAGTGTTTTCCATTGCATAAATTGCTTGATTGCGTTTCTTTAGGATTTACATGCATGCCCTCCCTGCAACGATCTCTTGTGAGATCGGCAGTATTCCCATAAAAATAAACCCTGCGCTAGTTACGTTCACCTGCTTCAGTAAACTGAAACGCATTTAATCCGCGCTATTAGCGCTGCAGGAACCGAAATATTTGTCACCCTCGGCCGGCCTAACAACGAGTAGTATTCTGCGGAAGAGGTATGCACAATAAATAAATGCTTGCAGCGCGACAAATCTGTACAAACTACAGCAATGTGGTACGCGCAAGTTTGGCAGGGCTGGAGAAACCTACCTGGCTTTTAGACACTTCCCACTGGGAGGACAAAGCCAGCAGAGCACGAAAAAAAAAGAAAAAGAAAAAGGAGAGAGAGAGAGAGAACAGCAGAAGTGCTGCTGATATGAAATCCGGGCAAGTAAACAGCGCTCTCTGGTGGTTTCTTCAGTATTACACAATATGAAATACAGTGAAAACCCACGTGCAAACAGCAGAACGTAATATTTAATGTCTCAATTTGCTAAAACTGTAGGAAGTGGCTCCACGCCTCCTCGAGGAAGCGCCGAAACTGGAAGGCGAGTGTCAAGTGACGAAAGGAAGCGGAGCCGCGATGAGTTTAGTATGCGGAAATATGTCTCTGTGCTTACTTTTCCAACCCTGAAGAGACTAGTGAATCAGAACATTTTGCAGCTTTTATTTCACTTTGCTACTAAGCCAGTTTAACCCTTTGAAGGTTCTTGCCGTATATGCACGGCGGCGGTTTTCTGTCCCGCAAGCAGTGTTGTACACTTTACTCCCAAACAGGAACGAAAGCTCGTTCCTCGTTCCTTCCCAATTTTTGTAACGAGTTCCCGTTAAAAGTTCCTTTAATCAGAAAGGAACGCGTTCCAGTTACACTTCATAAATTAAAACGTGTCGTTACACTTACGTTACATTTGATTTTTAAAATTGAAAATAGTGTCGGATAATTGTGAGCAAAAATTAAGTGACTTAAACACTTTAAAATTCACTTCCAGCTGCGTACATTGTGCGAACTTGAAGCCTACCGGTAGCAGAATATTTGGAGATAAAGAAATATGAAAATAAATGTTTCTAGACATATTTTCAGGGAGCACGCGCGCGGCGCGCCGTGCGCGTGCTCCCTGAAAAGCACGCGCGCGGCGCGCCGCCGGCGGAAAAACGCTTGGGCGGCGACACGGCCACACTGCTCGCGGCAAACCGCGGCGGCCGCGCCGCGGAATCCCGCCTCCTCCGAGCGAACGGGCGAGCGAGGCAAGCGAGCCACCGTACGGGTACGAAGCGAGCCTCCGGGCGGGTCCGCATGACTCCACGATGGAGCGCGTACGTCACGGACGGGGACGCTCTGATTGGTCTCCTCCCCGGCGGCGCGCGGCGTGCCGCGTAAAGGCCCGTGCACACTGGCGGAAAAACGCGCGCGGCGCGCCGCCGGCGGAAAAACGCTTCGGCGGCGACACGGCCACACTGCTTGCGGCGAACCGCGGCGGCTGCGCCGCGGAATCCCGCCTCCTCCTTGCGAACGGGCGCGCGAGGCAAGCGAGCCACCGTACGGGTACGAAACGAGCCTCCGGGCGGGTCCGCATGACTCCGCGATGGAGCGCGTACGTCACGGACGGAGGCGCTCTGATTGGTCTCCTCTCCGGCGGCACGCGGCACGCCGCGTAAAATCGTGCACAGACCGATCGGCTCGCGGCAAGAGAATCCCTGCCGCGCGGCAGGGATTCTCTTGCCGCGAGCCGATCGGTCTGTGCACGATTTTACGCGGCACGCCGCGTGCCGCCGGGGAGGAGACCAATCAGAGCGTCCCCGTCCGTGACGTACGCGCTCCATCGCGGAGTCATGCGGACCCGCCCGAAGGCTCGTTTCGTACCCGTACGGTGGCTCGCTTGCTTCTCGCGCCCGTTCGCTCGGAGGAGGCGGGAGTTCGCGGCGCTGCCGCCGCGGTTCGCCGCGAGCAGTGTGGCCGTGTCGCCGCCGAAGCGTTTTTCCGCCGGCGGCCCGCCGCTCGCGTTTTTCCGCCAGTGTGCACGGGCCTTAAAATCGTGCACAGACCGATCGGCTCGCGGCAACAGAGTCCCTGCCGCGCGGCAGCCACGGAGGCTCGCGTCTTGCCGCCGGCGGCGCGCCGCGCGCGTTTTTCCGCCAGTGTGCACGCGCTTAAAAGGCCCGTGCACACTGGCGGAAAAAACGCGCGCGGCGCGCCGCCGGCGGAAAAACGCTTCGGCGGCGACACGGCCACACTGTTCGCGGCGAACCGCGGCGGCAGCGCCGCGAAATCCCCCCTCATCCGAGCGAACGGGCGCGAGAAGCAAGCGAGCCACCGTACGGGTACGAAACGAGCCTCCGGGCGTGTCCGCATGACTCCTCGATGGAGCACGTACGTCACGGACGGGGACGCTCTGATTGGTCTCCTCCCCGGCGGCACGCGGCGTGCGTGCACAGACCGATCGGCTCGCGGCAAGAGAATCCCTGCCGCGCGGCAGCCTCGGAGGCTCGCGTTTTGCCGCCTGCGGCGCGCCGCGTGCGTTTTTCCGCCAGTGTGCACGGGCCGCCGCGTGCCGCCGGGGAGGAGACCAATCAGAGCGTCCCCGTCCGTGACGTACGTGCTCCATCGCGGAGTCATGCGGACACGCCCGGAGGCTCGTTTCGTACCCGTACGGTGGCTCGCTTGCTTCTCGCGCCCGTTCGCTCGGATGAGGGGGGATTTCGCGGCGCTGCCGCCGCGAACAGTGTGGCCGTGTCGCCGCCGAAGCGTTTTTCCGCCGGCGGCGCGCCGCGCGCGTTTTTCCGCCAGTGTGCACGGGCCTGTGCACACAAACGGCGGTCGCGTGAACTTGCGGCGCTGCAGTCGCGTCTTCCGCTATGCTCTCGGCGCGTCGTCTGCTACGACGGAGCACAGCGGCGGTCCACTGCGCATTTCGCACGGCGGCTTTCTAGTAGTGCTATTGCGAAAGTTAAACATTTATCGTCCGTCCAGTCGACGTTCTCACATCCCATTTGTGCACTACTTAAGTGGATATGCATAAGGTCGTCTCTATGCATCGACCCGCATGCATTGCTCATTGGATTGCACGGGTGTTGAATTTTGATGCCTGGTGTCTGAAATGGCACCATTAACGGCAAACTGCTACCACCTGAACTTGTTATTCCTGGCACCGTCGCTTACCGCGGCAATAACGGCCGCACCGTACTCGCGCAACTGCAAAACGGCTTCGAGCACAAGCTCGGCCAACACACGGCCAGGTGCGGCGACCTTTGTGACAAAACTTGCTATAGACTGTACTCATCCTTCAAACATGGCACGAATATAACCACCAACGCATGGTCGGCTAACTGGCAGCTGTGCTCTCCTTCGCGATCCCACCGTAATCAACAAAGCCGTCTATTTTGTAGGTAGACTTGTTGAACTCGTAAGAATGCCTAAGCTTCATTTCATCGACAAGAAGCGTCCCCAAGCTGCTTGCTCATTTGACATTGTATGTATTCCAGACAGACGGCTTCAAATCCATATTTATATTAAATGGCCTCCAGTATTTGTGCCAGCCGGTTCGTGGTTGGCAGTGGTAGCATATTCAGGTCTATCAGCAGCCTTTAGGCCCGTGGGCTGGCGATTCGTACAAGCATGCAGTTAAGCAACCAGCATTGTACGCATTCCACACGGTGCTTTTGCTTTGATTTTGCAAAATGCATTTGCAACCGCCACCTTTTCGAGCGGTGGGAGGCAGTCCAGCTGCTTGTTCAGGCACTCTCCTCCGAGGTCGTTTCTATCACTCCTTTCAGTTCCATGATTTGTTTCTCCTGCTTCTCGCGAGCTGCTGTGGCCCTAAGAAACGTTCTTCTGAGATTCTTCATCTTAAAATTCTTAATGGTTGCCTTCGCTAGTGTCTGCAGTAGCTCCTTTCTACGGTGTCTTAAACAATTCGGACAGATCTGGCGTAACGTGAAAACCAAGCAGTTTTTTACGCATACTCTGTCGCTATCCTTCACATACCTTCAGTTCGTCAACTTCGCAGAGTAGACGTTCCATTCCCGCAGCACAGCTTAGACTGTACGAAAGCTGTTTGCTTTATGTAGCTGTTCACTGTGCAGTTCAACTGCTCACCAACTACAACTGTTTTTTGCACATCCCGTTCACAAGCCGGCGAGTGTAAAATATTCCGCACCTACTGTTCGTTACCTCGTCGTAAAAACACTCAAAAAGCCATTGCTTTGAACGTAGCACGATAGTTGACTAGTGATCGAATGTGAATGTGATGCGAGGGCAATTCTGTGTCTGGAAGTGTTGGTAATCGCTTGTCGTTCGTCTTACTGTTCTACTTCTGACGCCTCCTCCGTCGACGAGCTGGGCACAGGGCTTTCGCGGGACGCCATGCGTTTTTTCGGGTATTTGCGCCTTGACCCTGAACATTTTGGCTTATATATATATGGGGTGGAAGTGCTGCGAACAAGCTTACCAAGCGCTAGCTCTCATTTTCTCCGAGGGATCAAAACTTATTGTCCAGCAAAAACGTGAAAGTAGCGCTCTATAATATTGCCATGCTCAAAAAGATCACAGAGTTTGCATTTCGGAGTGGGCTTTCAACTTTGCCATCTTAAGCTTGCTTCCACCTTCTGAATTCCGTGGGGCCTTTTGGCGGTCCGAAGTGGCGTGAACCGGGGTCATCGTTGCGGTGCCTGCAACGATGCACCCCGTGCTTGCACCCCGGCGCAAAGCAAGTCGGCATAATGCGCGTAAATCATCCTGTGGCTCCTCGCTAGGCGTCGTACACGACGCATGTGTCTTCATCCAAGGCACTTCCCATTGGCAAAAAAAAAGAAAAAAAAAGCAGTTCCAAAAATTACGAGTGAACAAAGCGTAGCAGTTCAGTGGCGCACCGACGGGGGGGTTCGGGGTTGTACCCCCCCTCCCCCCTGAAGCCGGCCTAACCCCCCTCCCACCTTATAACTGCTCCTAATTCCTAGAAGAATGTGGCGCTAATTTCTCTGCAAAACGCCGAAAAACATAATAAAAATAATCATCGTCATTGATGTTACTATTATTTGGCATTTTATTTACTTTTTTTTCACACGCAACAACTGTGTAATCGCGTGCCTGGCCCTTTGTGAAAAATCGAATCCACCCCTGGCAGAGATCCTGGTTGTGCTACTGTGCCAGTTGCTGCAACGCACGTGCACGTCGAGTGCGCCGTTACAACAAGCGCCGGTGGCGAGAGCCAACGGCGAGCGCAAGACGCGACTACAGCGCCACTAGTTCTCGCGACCGCCACGCGAACCGCCTCTCCCGCGGAGCTTTTAAACTGAGTTTATTCTAGTAACGTTGGAGGCAACGGCGGAGAAGCCGGAGACCTATTGCAGGGACGATGGCCGCTGAAGACGGTTCCCGCGAAATCGAGCCCGTGCTGTGCGGGCGAAGCTGGCCCTTCCTACGGGCCTACTAGCCGCCAAACGCGCGGCTTACGCAGTGCTGTTGTCGGTGCGCCCCGTGCAGCGGTGCAGCCGCGTGGTTTCGCAAGGCCTTTTAGTTTCGCGTAGGCAGTTTCTCGGTGGACACTCTAGAGGCGCTGCTGCTGCGGCTAGGAGAGGATATTGTCTTATTCGCGGACAGTCGAGATGATATACAACGGCTGGTGAATATATGCAAAAAGGAAGGCGAGGCTCTAGGACTAGGATTTAGTGTAACAAAATGCGGATTGATGGTATTCAATGACCCCACGACCAGGCGGTATCCATACAGGGCCAAGAATTCATACCGAGAGTAAGCGAATACAAGTACCTTGGCGTATGGGTAAATGAGGGTGATAGATACATGAAGGTACACGAAAAAGCCTTGGCAGCAAAGGGAAAGAGGAACGCAGCAATAATGAAGCACAGAGCGTTATGGGGACACAATAGGTACGAGGTGCTTAGGGGTCTGTGGAAAGGGGTAATGGTACCGGGGCTTACATTTGGGAACTCAGTGGTGTGCATGAGGCCAGAGATACAATCAGGAATGGATGTGAATCAAAGAACTGTGGGACGCCTCGCGTTGGGTGCTCACGGGAAAACGACAAACGAGGCTGTAAAGGGCGATATGGGATGGGCGAGTTCTGAGGCAAGGGAAGCGCAGAGCAAAATAAGGTTTGAAGAGAGGCTAAGGAATATGAAAGAGAGTAGGTGGGCAGTGAAGGTGTTCCGCTATTTATATAGAAAGAGCGTTGACACGCAGTGGAGAAAGAGAACTAGGAGGCTCACCAGTAAATATACGGCTCTAAGAGAACTGACAACAAAGTGCGTAAAGGGAAAAGTCAGAGAGGCGGAGAAGATTTACTGGAGGGCAGCGATGGAAAAAAAACCGACTCTGAATAACTACCGCGAGGGCAAAAACGAAATAAAGAGGGAGGCATTTTATGATAATTCAAGAGGAAGCACTTTATTGTTTAAAGCGAGATCGGGCTGCCTTAGAACGCGTACTTATAATGCGAAATTCAGTAAAGACGAAGAAAAATGCACATGCTGTGAGGAAGATAGGGAAACGACGGAGCATGTTCTGATTGAATGCGGAAATATCCACCCAGGTGTACGTTTGGGCACCACCCTACATGAAGCCTTGGTCTTTAGGGCGAACAACGGGAAGCTGAACATAGCCGCGATTGAAATGAGTAAGAGACGGTTAGAATACTGGTGGCAGAAAACTAGAGAGAACGGACAAAAATAATTACAGGGAAAATATGGACTTTCTGCAATAAGGGGCAGGGAACTGGGCTATGAATTTCCATTTTTGCTATAGTATGATCGATTTGATTGAAGTAGATTTAAAAGGCATGAGAAAAATTTAAAGAGAGAGAGAGAAAAAAAATTACAGCATATCCACGGAGTGAATGATGATGAGTCGACTGTAGACGCCGCATTTACCAGTGTGAACGAGCCATTAGTTGTTTTTTTTTTTTCAGGGACTTTAGGAAAAACGCGCGCGGCGCGCCGCTGGCGGCGAAACGGAGGCTCGCGTTTTGCCACCCGCGGCGCGCCGGGCGCGTTTTTCCGCCAGTGTGCACGCGCCTCGGAAAAACGCGCGCGGCACGCCGCCGGCGGCAAAACGCGAGCCTCCGAGGCTGCCGCGCGTCAGGATTTTCGTGCCGCGAGAGCTGTCGCTTCGTGCGCGATTTCTCGCGGCGCGCCGCGTGCCGCCGGGGAGGAGACCAATCAGAGCGTCCCCGCAACGTACGCGCTCCATCGCGGGGTCATGCGGACCCGCCCGGAGGCTCGTTTCGTACCCGTGCCACGGCCGCTCGATTAGCAATGCACGAGGTGCGTTTTTATGGAGCGGCCGTGCCCGTGCGGTGGCTCGCTTGCCTCTCGCGCTCGTTCGCCCGAAGGAGGCGGGATTTCGCGGGGCTACCGCCGCGGTTCGCCGCGAGCAGTGTGGCTGTGTCGCCGCCGTAGCGTTTCTCCGCCGGCGGCGCGCCGCGCGAGAACTTTCCATCGGCACTTTCGCACCGGCGAGCCGGAACCTGTTTTTGTCGTCTGCTAGCGCGCGGTAGACAGCTCTCCGCGCCACGCCCCCCTTCGTTGGGCTGTTTGCTGCGCAGAGCCGCTCAAACGTTTTACCGTGCTTGCACGGTGCGCGCGCTGTTTTTCGCTCGCTAGAGCGATTTAAAATGTCTTTTAAAGGGCCCCTAAACCACCCCCGACATTTTTTTTGAACATTTCAAGTTAGCACGCGCATCAAGTTGAAAATGCCGTCACGATGAACGATGTCAAACGCGGCAGCGCTACGCGCCGCGGCCGCGCCACGAACTCGAAAAACGATCCCGTGCGCCTCACCGGCCAGTTCCGGCGCGCCAAAGTTACCCGTGACGACATCGTGGTTTTTGGTGACGTCAGAAGAGTCCGAGCTCCGCTTTTTGGTCGAAGGAGAACGTCGACTTCCGGTTAGTCTGCAAGCAAATGCACGCGCTCCCTGCCTGTTCGTTTTCCTCGTCGTGTGTCGTTCGTGTGGTGTTCGCGTGTGAATTCGCAAATGCGCTACGCTACGCAAGTGTAAGTGAGGTACAGCCGACTAGAAACTGCAGCAACTGTCAGAACACGACGGATAGCGCTAACAGAGAGCGTTGGCACAGCACCAACGAAACATTTGCGCGAACGCGGGAGCCCGGTCGAGGCACGTCCACCGGATGCGCGTCATCGGCGATGTATGTCACGTGACATTCGGAGGAGCACTCGGCGAGGAGGTGGCACTGGCAAGCGGCCGGCGGGCGCAGGAGAGAGCGAAACAAGCAAGCGGACACCGGCACAAAAGCAACGCCACAACTAAATTTCGACCTCTTGGTGGTTTAGGGGCCCTTTAAGAACAGCCTATCGACAGGGCATCACTGCATTGTTTACGGTTGCACCTACAACCAGAAGAAAAGAAACGCTGCACGTAAACAGCTGTGCAGCACGCACAACGTTGCGCAGGAGGAGTGCGGCTGTGCACTCACTGACGTACTCGTGCCAAAGCGCCGCACCGCTCATGCTCCCACGGGGACTAACGCTGATGTCGCCAACACCCCCTGAACCCTAGTCAGTGCCGTTCGTAGCGTATGGTACAAATGTCTCAGATTTCTTCTTTCATTCTCTCACTCGATCAGCTTCAACCATGAGAGCTCGCGTTTCAGGGTATTACCAAAGCAAGGAGTTTTAGTACGGACATTTCTTTTTCTTTTCTGTTGCTCCTGTCCTTGCTGCTGTATGCATGCGGCCTGTGCGACGGGCTCTTCACTTCCTCATTGACTTTCAGTCTGTAGCAGCAGCCAAGAAACGGTCTGTCTTCATATGTGAGCTGCTGTACGCACATTCCCGGAACCTTTGTCGTTTGTTGCAGAGAGGCTCTACGCTTCTTTCTCAGCTGACCCTATTTTGTCTTTCTAGTGTGTGCTGGTACAATATATATATATATATATATATATATATATATATATATATATATATATATATATATATATATATATATATATATATATATATATATATATATATATATCAGTCATGGTGGTGAATAGGCCGGAGGCGTGGACAGAGATGAGTAATAGACCCTCGGAATTGGCAACAAAATTGCGGAAAGCGTTTATTCAACGTTTCAGCCCGAGACCGGCCTTCATCAGGAATCCCTATGGTTCTATACCCGCTTCTATTTATACTTGTCTGCGAGAGCTCTTCCTCAAAAAAAAAAAGAATGAAGAAAGAAAAGAATATAGAGAGAATAAGAAAAGAAAAGAAAAAGCACAGGAAGGATAGAGGACCTGAAAGAAACGGACAGAGGAGTGGAAGTAACGCAGACGACGTGCGTCGTATGCGAGCACCATCTCTCCCCCCCCCTTTTTTTTTTCTCCACCCCTACCCTCTTTACGAAGTGGTTTTCGTGGCCGGACCCAACAGTCATGAGTATAGTCATAGCAAGGACTGTGGTATAGTTCAGGCCCTCCTCAGCAGTGTGGATGTCAAAAAAAAAAAAGTCCCGCGTGCTCATTTTTTAAGGAAGAGCTCTCTCAAACAAGTATAAATAGAAGCGGGTATGCAACCATAGGCATTCCTGATGAAGGCTGGTCTCCGGCTGAAACGATGAATAAACGCTTTCCGCATTTTTGTTGCCAATTCCGAGGGTCTATATATATATATATATATATATATATATATATATATATATATATATATATATATATATATATAATGTATCAGGGGCGTAGCCAGGGGGTGGGCTTATGGGGCTTCAGCGCCCCCCCCCCCCCCCTAAATTTTTCGTGCTCTCATCCACCACCGACCAGGGGCGTCACCCAGAGGGTGGGATTTATTGGGCTTCAGCCTCCTCGCCACCCCCCCTTGAAATTTTTTTCTTTTTTCGTTCTGTTATACACCCCCGTCCGAAATAACCACCCTCAACGAAAACCACCCAGGATGTCGTTTAAAACATTTTTTTTCCAGCACGACAATGCCATGGACAGTTGAAAGGTTCTGGAAGGTGGCTTTTCTGCAAGATTTTTCAACCATGCAATTTGTGAAACAGGGTATCACTCTTTTCCTTTTTTGAACACTAAAAGCAAAATTTACTCTGGTCAGATGATTCCTATTTTTACCTTACTTTCACGCAGCCGGCGTCTGCCATTGCGTTCTTCCTAACCACATAGAAGGTCTACAAGGCGACGCACGTTTAAATACATTAATTTTTTAAGGACTAACGTCCCCGGGTCTAACAGTTACTCTCCATGCAGTTACATCTGCATGGCAACTTTTAGTCCTCACAGATCATCTCGCCAGACGAATAGTCGGTCCGCTCACACACTCCATGCAAATGATCTTTTTATCCCCATGCCGTTCAGATGAGCTGTTAATCCCCAGGGATTATATGTTACATTTGTCTAGCGCAAGGCGCGAGTACTTTTTTTCGCGTGTTGTTTTCCGTGGTTACAAAAAATCTCGCGGAAAAGAACACGAGAAAAAAAACATTTAGCATTCCGTGCCTCACTGTTTTCGCTGTCAATGCGACAACTAAATACAAAAGTGAGACCAATGAAATGTTTTATTTTTCTATATACATATAAAATTTCTTCTTTCTTTCAGCAGATTTACTGTCAAATGTCTAAAAAATCCCAAATGTCTCGTCGAGACCAGCTCCCGACTTCAACCTAAAAGCACGCAGCACCCCAAGCTCATCCACGCATACGCGCATATAAGGCGTCACGGCTTCGCTCGTACACCGTTGAACTAACTGCGAAGCATGGCGCTACCGCCAGCACGCCACCGCGAACACAAGCTGGAAAGACTGACTTAACAGAGGGGGGGGGGGGGGGGGGGGTTACACTTAGTTCCCTTTGGTTCCCTTGACAACGGCTTGCGCACGGAACATATTTCTGCACACGGCCTGCACCTCCCCGTCGATGCTGGGTGTGCTGGATTGCTGCCCTCGCAGGCTAACTTGTTAGCACACGGCACGCATCTCTTTGTCGTTCCTCCTTCAACAGTAGCAGTTCATCACGCGCGCTTATTGGGCTTCGTTACTCTACCTTTGGGTAACTTTGCCTTGGAGTGTGCTTAAACAAAAGTGAAAAATCGAACGTTTTGTTAGTGCGTTTCCGGGCGCACCCTGCTCACTAATGATGGAGGGATTATGACGGGACAAAAGCACGCAGTCAAATGCACCGACGCGAAGCAATTTGGCGCTTCATTTGTGCGGTCATGTCGCAGAAAAGAATACCGTCATTTTTTCACCTGCGCCGAAGCGTCCAAGCCATAACACCAAAGCGAGCAAAGGTAATGCACATTATATTTTTGCACTATAACCCCTATTAACCCCTATTAACCCCTAGTACTAGTGGCGAGTAAACTAGTCTTTTTATATACTAGGTTCCGCCAACACTTCTTTGCCATCTGTGAAAGTTTTGAATGCGTGAGAGTATCTTTATTTTATCGCTCAGTTGACATGAAAACTGAATTTGTGAGTTAAAGTATGTCACAGACTCACAGGGGCTTTCTGATGAGCACCAGCACAGAATGGAGTAGACTTGGCCACGGCTAATGCACATAACAATATTCATTCGAGTTGAAGCGTATTGCCGCTTTTTGTTATGGGGATTAAGAAAAATCAACCATGGCACTACCTACTCTATTGTGTCATTCCCACTTGTACTAATAGTCATCATCAGCCTGTCTATACGCCCACTGAAGAGCAAAGGCCTCTCCCATAGATCTCCAATTATCGCTGTCCTGTTCTGAGCCCAATTTATCCCCGCAAACTTCCTGGTCTCATCTGCCCACCTAACTTTATGCCGCCCCTTGCCACGCTTGCCTTCTCTAGGGATCCGCTCTGTTACTCTTTATGACCAACGGTTGCCTAGTCTTCGCATTACATGGCCCGCCCACGCCCATTTTTTCTTCTTAATTTCTATTAATATGTCCCTAACACGCGTTCGTTCCCTAACCCACTCCGCTCTTTTTTTTTTATTGAAGTGGTGAATAGGAGAGGTTGGTGCCTTTAGTATGGCACCAGCTACTCCTTCTCGCTTAGAAATCTCAGAAAAATTTCAGTAAAGAAGTAAAAAAAAAAACAGCAAGAAAGAAGGTTTCACAAGACGTATACACATTGGTCACACTAAAAAGGTTAGCGCTATATACAGTTCGACAGTGCGTGGATTACAGTTCCGTGCCGACTTTCACACAGGAAGCGCGTGCACATGCGATTAGAATAATTCATATGAACGTCTGTGCGAAACAAAACACACACAACACAAGTAATTAGACATAATCTGAAACATGTGAGAACAACAAAGAGCACTGTTGAATACACAGGGGTGACATTATTCATTGGGTCTTTGGAAGCAAGCCAAAGTTATATTTGTATCTTCTAAGAACTTTTTTAGTGCATATAGGGCTCTTTTCTGAAGGACCGCTGTTGGCCACGGACCAAGGATCTTTTTAGGGTAAAAGGTCTTCTATCTAAAAGCGACAAATTGGCTCGCAGCACACTGCGTGGGGAATCGTGCTTTGTGCACTCGAGCAGAAGATGATGTATATCTTCGTCTGGGTGGCCACATGAGCACTGCGGGCTAGACACCCGTTGAATCCTGTAGAGGAAGTGCCTCGTAAATGCTGTACCAAGCCGCAGGCGGTGCAGCAATGTTTGAAACTTTCTATTTTCGTTCAGACTTGTTGGAATCGAGAGTTGTATGCCTGGGTCAACGGAAAATAAGTCTGATCTCTTTGATTTTTCGTCAAACCAACCCTCTTTGCTGAGCTCAAAGGACATTTTTCTCAGGAGTAGACGGATTTCATTGCGCTAAATAGGAAGACCAATTGTCTCTGCGTTACTGTGTGCGCGACCTGCTGCTGTATCCGCTGCTGTATTACCGGGAATATTGCAATGTCCTGGTATCCACTGAAGTGCAATTGTGTGGTTCATAGCACTTGCTTTTGTGTGTTATTTGAGCGTCTCATACAGCAATACTATCTAAAGATCTTTTCTCATTGCTTTTTAGCGATGCAAGGGCTGCTTGCGAGTCACTAAGAATAAGCTCTCTCTTCTTGTACCTTAAGGTTACACCTACCATTTTCCGTTCCATAGTTCGCTGCGTCGTTCACAATTTAAGCTGAACCCTCTCAGCTACAAGTTTCTGCCCCGTAGGTGAGCATCGGTAAGATGTAGCTGTTATACAATTTCCTCTTCAGAGACAATGGTAGGCTACCATTCATTATCTGACAATGCTTGCCAAAAGCACTCCACTCCATGCTAATCCTCCTAATTACCTCAGCCTCGTGATTCGGATCAGGGGTCACTACCTGGCCTAAGTAGACATTCACTTACTACTTCCAATGCCTCGCCAGCTATCTCAAATCGCTGTGCTCGCCCAAGGCTATTGCACATTACTTTAGTTTTCTGCATATTAATTTTCAGGCCCGCTGTTCTACTTTGCCAGTTTAGGCCAGTAATCATACTTTGTAATAATTATATTAAAGCATGTAATATTTGAAAGCACGTAATAGTACATGCCTTGCATGAGCATGTACTAATAGTATGGCAGAGCAAGTCTGCTGCTTCGCCTGTGTCGCTCAGAGCAGTGAATTGACAGTCATACGTATTTCAGCTATAGCGCTCCGATTCATTCAACCGGCGACGGCCTACGCAGGTGCCCGTATTTTTTTTTTTTCGAGAAAGTATTGTGTGTGTGTGTGTGCGTGTGTGTGCAGTCGGAAATTCCCAGCCCCCCCCCCCCCCCCCCCCGAACAAAATTCCTGGCTACGCCACTTATATATATATATATATATTATATATATATATATATATATATATATATATATATATATATATATATATATATATATATATATATATATATATTTGGGACGAAGGCGTTTATGCTAGTTAATAGAAAAATCATGCAGAGCGAACAAGCGTGCGGGCCCGTCCTGCGCAGTGCAAACCAGGTGGGCGTGTTTTGTTGAACGGCAAACCTGCTTCAGCATCTTCTGTAACGCGGACGCTTCCTTAATAAAAAAGAGGAGAGCTTGACGGAAGTCGATAATGAACTAGGCTGCGAAAACGGACCCGAGTGATTGCTTCTCTATCCATGACTGCGATAAATGGGACACCCGATTAGAACAAGAAATATCCAAGTCTCACGCACCGTGGAAGCCGATGTTATGCCAAGATGCTAGCGAGGTTTGTATGTATTGTCACGTGGTAGTGACGCACGCAGCACTCAAGGCGAAGCACGCAGGACTCAAGCGATGTCAGGCGAACTTGTTTATTGGGCGAACTTGTGCCCAGCAAAACAAAGCCAATGACAATGCACAGAAATAGCGACGTGAACAGTCGTCGGTCGACGGAAAAACTAGAGATGGGCAAAGCGGCTCACTTGAGTGAACGGCTCAGAACGGCTCAGCTCACAGCAATGATCCGGTTCATTTCAACGGCTCACCGGCTCACCGGGTCCGAGGGAAAACGCTCTGGCGCGAGGGAAGAACGGGACCGGCCGGAGCGGTGGGCGGCCGTTCGGCTGCTTTGCATTAGCGTCCGTGGTTTGCCCATATCACTGGGGGCCCTGTTAACATCCCTGCTTAAGGCAAGCGAAGCACACATAACTTCCGCGTATATGACTTCCGCACAATTCAACTCTGCGAGGGACCTTATATTGCAGTGATCGTTCTACACGTAAGTAATATGCACTAACCATTAAAAAACAAACTGCAGGGAGCTTTTCTCTATTTTTGTTTCCGGTTCATGCAGTTTTGTTAGGAGAGACACATTTTCATTCGCTGAGGGGTGAGGTGGGTGGCAGAAATTATGAGGCGCTTAGCAGATACTAACATGCATAATAATCTTATCTCACAACAATACCACAAAACTTGATTCGATCAACATGTCTTCCGAAAATCATATAACCAAGAAAGTTGAAACGCTGCGCGCGTGTGTATGAGTGTCTGTTTTCTGTCTGTGACTGTGTATCCAGTTCGTGCTTTAATTCTTATTCTTCCTTGAAAGTATGCCTGCCTCCGCTTCGTGGAATGGCATACAATCAGCCTTATCGGCGCGGTACCGGCTCGTCTACAATTCACCACGAATCCGGTCGTCATGCATTTTCCATCGGCACATTTTGCTAGAAAGAACGTGACATGTTCTTGCTGAGAACTCGGTTTGTGCACTGGACTGGAGCGCGCCGCCCATTATTAGATATTGCTACTCTTGACTCTTGACCATCGTGAATGCGAAGAGGGCAAACAAAAGCCCCTGTTCCTGAGCGTCAAGTGTTGGCTAAGTTCGTAGTAGCCACGTGAGAGCGTGGCATCGTCTGCTAATCCTCCTCGTGGAGGATTAGCAGATTGTCACTAAATTTTTTTGCTGTGCGGCGCCACCGTGTACGGACATTGTGAATATATGCACCATCATGTCGAAAAATAAGAAAATTTGCAAGCTACCCCTGTTGTTGCCCTTTATTCATCTTGGTTCTGTCAGAATTTTGCGCTGCTTTTTCCCTTTTGTAACAGCAAACTCCTTTTGTTTCTCTGAAACACGTTCACCTTTCGACAAATCACATTACTGCTAAAAAAAAGAGAGATTCCTGAGGTAAAAAAAAAAAAATTACGCGGCACCGTTCCAAATTGGCCCGGGTTTTCTTTTTCAACGGAAAAAAAGAAGCACCTCCTTTCTGTTCTGCTGCACGGCAGTGCAAAGAAAGGGTCGTTACTTGGAAAGTGCGCTTTTGTGGCGCCGCGCATATTTACAACAGTTCCATAAGTAATTACAGCCGCACCAAGGGAGCGTTAAACAGATACAATGAAAATTCCCCACGCTGTGTGCGAGACAACCCCTTCACGTTTGAAAAGTACATGCGAGATCTGCTTTGAAATTTATGAATATGGGCCTAAGTCTCGCCTTAATGGGTGGCACCATTGTTAGCAAAAGCAACAGTATTTTTATTATGGGGCGAGTCATCTTACAACAGTAACTCAAACAAAGAAGCGACACGGTTCCCGGTTTCCCAGTTTTACTGCTACCAACCGCCCCGCTGATCCCGCCTCTGCATGCGTAATCACACGCAAAACAATGCCGATAGCAACTGTCCTGCTAATCAGTCAGACCCCACATACTCACAAATGAACCTACCTAACCATGCTGCGACGTTTACAACGAGCGAAAGCAAGATCTTTCTGAAACACACACAACGAATACACGCGCCCGCACGGAGAGTCCGGCGACCAAACAGCCCATCCAAGATGGCGCCGCCGCTAGACGTTGCTAGCGGCACTTCATGGCAGAAAGCCATGAAGTGCCGCTAGCGGATTGATGGCATTCAATGATCCCAACGACCAGGCGGTATCCATACAGGGCCAAGAAATACCGAGAGTAAGCGAATACAAATACCTTGGCGTATGGGTTAATGAGGGTGATATATACATGAAGGTACACGAAAAAGCCTTGGCAGCAAAGGGAAAGAGGAACGCAGCAATAATGAAGCACAGAGCGTTATGGGGACACAATATGTACGAGGTGCTTAGGGGTCTGTGGAAAGGGGTAATGGTACCGGGGCTTACATTTGGGAACTCAGTGGTGTGCATGAGGCCAGAGATACAATCAGGAATGGATGTGAATCAAAGAACTGTGGGACGCCTCGCGTTGGGTGCTCACGGGAAAACGACAAACGAGGCTGTAAAGGGCGATATGGGATGGGCGAGTTTTGAGGCAAGGGAAGCGCAGAGCAAAATAAGGTTTGAAGAGAGGCTAAGGAATATGAAAGAGAGTAGGTGGGCAGTGAAGGTGTTCCGCTATTTATATAGAAAGAGCGCTGACACACAGTGGAGAAAGAGAACTAGGAGGCTCACCAGTAAATATACGGCTCTAAGAGAACTGACAACAAAGAGCGTAAAGGGAAAAGTCAGAGAGGCGGAGAAGATTTACTGGAGGGCAGCGATGGAAAAAAAGCCGACTCTGAATAACTACCGAGAGGGCAAAAACGAAATAACGAGGGAGGCATTTTATGATAATTCAAGAGGTAGCGCTTTATTGTTTGAAGCGAGATCGGGCTGCCTTAGAACGCGTATTTATAAAGCGAAATTCAGTAAAGAAGAAGAAAAATGCACATGCTGTGAGGAAGATAGGGAAACGACGGAGCATGTTCTGATTGAATGCGGAAATATCCGCCCAGGTGTACGTTTGGGCACCACCCTACAGGAAGCCTTGGGTTTTAGGGCGAACAACGGGAAGCTGAACATAGCCGCGACTGAAATAAGTAAGAGACGGTTAGAATACTGGTGGCAGAAAACTAGAGAGAACGGACAAAAATAATTATAGAGAAAAATAAGGACCTTTTGCCATAAGGGGCAGGGAACTGGGCTATGAATTTCCGTTTTTTCTATAGTATGATCGATTTGATTGAAGTAAATTTAAAAGGCATGAGGAAAATTTAAAGAGAGAGAGAAAAAAAATGTGCTTAAATCTTCTTACGAGCCCGGTGGCGCACATGTCACCGCCCCGCTACAAAGGGGACGCTCATAGCATCCATCCATCCATCCGGCAGCGCCCAGGAGGGCTCTATTGGAAAGGTCTATAGATCCTTTTCATAAAAGGGCGCCTCTAGCGCCAAACGGGCGAAGTATAGCCAGCTGCCATGATAAGGGCACCCTAGCTGACGACGCGAGCCTCGGCGAATGTCAACGCGCGAGTGCGTGAAACTTCATCACCGCTGAATACTGAATTGCTCCTGCTTGTTCTTGGGTGCCTTAGTGTTCGAGCCCGTTTTATGATAATCCAAACGGGCCACATTCCGACGTGCTAGCGTTGAGGATGCCGTGGCGAGAACAGTGAAAAGGTTATGAGTTTAATTGGAGACCAGAGGAGCTGTGGCGCACCACACGTGGTTAGAAAAAGGAGCGCGTATTACATTTCATTACAGTATAATGGCCGTGAAGATAACTGTGTGATTAACGAGATGTAAACTGATTCGTTTGGCTACAACCTTATAGATTACTCGCCAAGTTTATGTCCACAGACGACCGCTGTCACTCAAAGTGGTGTGGCACTTCAAGCCGATCTCTTCGAGCCCAGACTGTGAACCGATTCTTGTCTCATTTATTATTATAACGGACGGAATGTCTGAAGCTTTCTGCACGTCACAATGTTTTTCATTACCTCTGGGGTCGGCCAACAGTTTTTTTCTTACGGACAAGAATGAACTAAAACCTAGCCTGGTACGTCTCCGAGATTTAAAAACAGTTCTAAACAAACGTTTCCGTACGATAAATGAGTAAGAACAAACGCTGATTGGCTCTCATTCAGAAACACGCTGCACATAGGAAAGTTTCATTGCGACAAGCTAAGGTTTCTTTTTTTTTTTTCCAACATGCGGTGGATTGCGATGCGCCAGCCTGAAGGTTCACTAAGGCTGCCGGAGTCAAGGGCGACTGCAAATATCAGACGCAGAAAAAGGAAAGAAAAAAAAAACGGTGCGTGCAATTTTTAAGCGGTGACCGCGGCCATGAACAGTATCATGAATAACAGCACATAATTTATCGGTGCATACAATTAAGGTTGACAATCCTGTCAGGAAAGCGATTACGCAGGTATTTTCGGCATGAAGGAAAGAAAAACCAGGAGTGGGCGTCACGTGACAATCTTGAAGCCTAGTCATTAAAAAATTTAAAGGAAAGAATCATGGGAAATAGGCCCTCACGTGATAGGCAAGCGGTCGATTTAGTCGACTGGGGAGTTTTGCTTTTGATGCGTCTGCTGCGGAGGCGGCGTAGGCAGGCGTAGGTTTCTGCACGGAGCATATGCGGCGTGACAAACGCGCACGCCGAGGCAACGCGCTGGCCAAAGTTGTCGAAGGTTCGAACGTGTGACGCCGCCGAATCTGTGTAATGTCAGCCAGGAAATGCATCTAACTACTACAGTACTACTGAACATTACGTTCGCGCGGCTCGCCGCTGCGGACACCGGGTTGCAGCGAACGAAGCTGTCTGCATGGTGAGCGGCTTTGTGCCCAACAACCAGTACCGCATCGAGGACGACTCGTCGCGTTTTGGTGTGTTCTCCAGCATCGAAATGGGGAAGCCTTTCGTCCTGCAAATGTCTGAAGGAAACCGAGCCACATCTGCGACAGCAATTCTCCGCGTTTGGGGTTACTTGAAAAGCAGTGGCGCCAGCACGCATGCTATATTATCATGTTGAAGAAATGTACCGGCAAAGGTGCTGCTACATCTGCTGATGCTACATCCGAAGACGTTGCTGATGAGACTTCCCAAGTCCAGTATGAACCGGTATGTTTGCCTGTATTAATGATCACAAGGCTTGCTTATTAAGTGTTTCGCTGCAATTATGGACCTCACATTTAGAGTAGTTATTTTACATATGCGTGCGAGCCATTTGCACAGGATTGACAGATTTAAAATACCTAATAGTAAAAAAAATGTTGAGTGTATCAACAGCTGCCGTTTTTCTACACCGACGACAGACGTGTAAGATGCGTGTGCAAATGATGTTTTAAAACCTCACGAAACTGAGTGATGGAGAATGAAAGCCACATCTTCTACATCATAACCTTGTTTTAGGCAATCTAGGTGAAGTACAAGAAAGGGAAAATTAAACAGTGCAGCTGAGCATTGTTATGAGAGGTTAAAGACCTCTCGTATCTTTTTCAGTATAGGCATAAAAAAATAGCCAATCGTTGTCAGAACTATAATTAAGCCATGGCCCATCATCAAGTATGTAAGTAATTCCTTTGCTAGCCTGTACCATTAACTACGGTAATAAATTTGATAACATGCTGCACTGGCAATATTGATCAATTATCATTTTTGGGGCACTAGAATCATTTTCTTGCTTGTTTGTCCTTACTGGCATTAAATTTTAAATCAGGCCAATGGTAAGAACATTACTTGGCCACGACAATTTTTACAAGCTTATTTTTTGAGTTAGTGTAGGTCAATTAGCAATTATCTGTATGCCATCTGTTTTATAGCTGAATCATAGTAATGAGAGAATGCATGTGGACAGCGTGGTCATCGAGTTAGTGTAATTAATAGCTGAATATATCAACTTTCATACACAGCAATACAAGTTTGCTCAATGTCTGGTGAAACACAAATGTGCGACGAATGTTTTTTTCTCAGTTTCTCTTTTTCATCTAATTGACAAAATCAAATATAACCCACAGGCTTTTCACAACATTTTATGCCATGTATTTGTTTGACCAGCCGTGATGAGCCATGATACATACAAAACAAAACTGGTCTTTTGTGTACGTGCATATGTTTATCTTTTGTTGAATAAAACCTAACTGCCTCTGTGAAGCACCCCACATTAAACCACGCTGCAGTGACCTTTTCTGTGCTTTGTACTTCTCCTGCATGGGCCCAAATGAGCTTGCAGTGTTTTGCAAATAAAGTAACACATAAATGCTTAACTCAGCTTGCACTAGCAGGATCCTAAACAGTGGCAGTTTTTATGTTGTTGCAATTTTTAAGTTCACAAAGGTGTAAACAAATCTTTTTCAGCAAAGTAACACCTTAAGGAACATCATCTTCCTAGCTTGTTCTGGAAATGTGATTTGTGTCATGGTGATTGCCCTGGCACCCATTTTTGTACATCTAATCTGTTGCAGCCACAGCTAGCAGAGGATACACCTGAAAAAGCCTTTCTGAGGCGTGAAGCAAGGTGCTATTCAAATTCGCAAGCGACGACCAAGAAGAAGATCAAGAGACTGCAGCAAGCCCTTCGCTGGCTCCTTCAAAAGGTTGCCCACCTCCAAGACGTCATTAATGATTTAGTTGGGAATAGAATTCTAGGAAATGAGGATGTCGCTATGCTGTAGAGTCTTGGTGGGGCGAAAAACGACTTGCTCGAGCGCCAGATGGCATGTATGTCTGGCGAGACATCTTCACTCACTTACTCACCAGAGCTCAGGGCATTTGTGCTGGCACTGCACTTTTATTCTCCAAGAGCCTATCGGTATATGCGAGCTGTGTTTGACACATGCCTTTGGCATCAAGGACACTATGCAAATGGTATCAATCAATTGATGGGGCTGCTGGTTTTTTTCAAAGGAGGCGCTGACTGCATTGTCCATGAAGGTAAACCAAAATTCACAAAATGGTTATATACTCCACATTATGCAATCTAGTTGTGGATGAGATGGCTATACGAAGGCATGTGGAATAGGACGGAAGAAGATGCATGGATGTGTTGACTTGGGCGTTGATGTCAGTGATGACCGCTTTCCATTTGCCAAATATGCATTCGTTTTAATGCTTGTTGCAATCAATGGCAGATGGAAGCTACCAATTGGCTACTTTCTGGTTGATGGCCTTGATAGTGAACAGAGAAGCAATCTGGTGCTGGAGGCTGCTAGCTTCGCTCACGAAAAAGGCACATATTGATAGTTTGGCCTGTGATGGTGCTGCAGCAAACTTATCACTGCTGCGGAGCCTTGGCTGTTAGATGGACCTCACTGAGCTGGATGCTTCTTTTCCCCACCCAGTTATTAAAAGGTATGTGCTTGTCCTGTTGGATCCTTGTCATTTGTTGAAGCTGCTGTGGAACACCTCGTGTGATAAAAAGGCTATTATCAATGCAAATCAACAATTTATATTGCGGAAACACATTGATGAGCTCCATTAAGTCCAGAACACAGAAGGCCTACGTCTGGCAAACAAACTTAGACAGGCACACATCAACTAGAAAGACCAACCCATGAAAGTCTCGTTAGCAGCTCAAACGTTTAGTCAGTAAGTAGCAGATGCTATTGGAGAATGTAGAGCTAGAAAAATACCAAAATTTTACAATTCCTTGCCAACTGAACAGTTTATAACACATGTTAACAATGCATTTGATATCTTAAATTCAAGACACCCAAGGCAAAGAGGATGGAAAAAGCCACTCTGTCCAGAAAATGAGGCTCATGTCACTGCGTATGTCCAAGAATTGAAGGCCTACTTTTGCTCACTCAGGGAGTCTGCAGCAGGTAAACTAATAGCAGAGACTAACCGAAAGACAGGCTTCATTGCCTTTGTACTATGCTTAGACAGTGTTATCCATCTTTACAACCACATGGTGAAAGACAATGGACTACTGGCATTTTCCAACTTCCAAGCTCAGTCAGGCTATTTTTTTGGGCATTGCAACGACAATACAACAGCAAAGCAGTTGGCAGTAGCATACAAATGTTTCATAGTGCACAGTGAGGTCAAGGATATAGATGGAGGAAATTGCTTGCCATGAGAACACATCGAAATCCTCTTTGTAAGCTCCTCTGAAAAACCAGCGTCCCTTGATGTAATTAACTTGACTGCCCCTGAAAGAAGCCCTGCAAGCAGTGAACAACTTACTGAAGCTATTTCGCTAGATCATGGCTACCCTGCTGGCCCAGTGAAGGTGTCCCCCCTTCACTGGGTCAGCAGTGAAGGGGGGACATTCGCCTTCAGTGTGATGAATGTGCTTCCATGCTGAAGGTATCAACTCCCCCATCCATGCCTGCATATTCCCTGATTTGGCAAAAAACACTAGGCGGGCTCATCTATGCCTCATCTGATGTCCTGAACATCTGCCGACAATGTGAGAAAGACCTGCGTAGAGCGCTGGTGTGCTTGCCACTACCTTTCCAAAGGCTTGCAGCTAAAGTTGCAGTGGCCACTATGACAACCCTTGTTGACAGGGACTTCTTTAAAGTGCTGAATCAGCACATGCTAGAAAACCATCCGCATGAGTGGCACTCATCACATCTTATGAGGGTAATCATAGACAAGTACCTTGATGTTAGACTGTGCTATGTTGCCGAAATGACAACAGACAGTCTCCGCCAAAAAAGAATCGGGCAAAAGCACGCAAAGTTGACACAGTTTAAGGACAAATAAGTCTAGATAACGCAGTGAATTTTTGTGGTAACACTGGATAATTATTGCGTTACTCCAAATTTTTATGTGAGAGCACACGATTGCCATGAAGGTTCAAAGGCCGCTATTACTGTATTAAATGAAAGCAAAGTTAAAAAAAAGTCGTGTTTCTTAGCAAGTCGGCAAGCAGTAGTTTCTCAACAGTGTATTGGAGAGCTTGTTCACTTCACATCCCAAGAGTAGACTGGCCTTTTTTAATGTTGCGACAACAGTGTGTGGCAGCTAATCTAATCATGGTGCCTGCAGTCTGTTGCCGAGAAACAGGGTCCTTTTTGCTTGATTCTCGTCCTGGTTTTAGCATTCACTGCAAGGACCCGCTGGTTTTAGTGATAACATACACTGCATGGATCACTAATGGAGTGCAAAAAGGAATCTCATTAAAACGAGATTGTTATGAACATGACTGTACAGTTCTAAGAGCACTGGGCCATGATGGCAGTCAGTAGGTGCAGCTTCCTCATGGTGAACCAAGCTGGTGCCTCGTGTACAAATGGAAACCTACCATTCATTTTGGTCATTTGCCCTGTGGGCGCACTGAAAAAGCTTTGTTAGGGTGCATGAAGTTTTCAAATCTGTCATTGGCACGTAGCATTGTAGGTAAAAGGTGCTTCACTACTCATGCAAACAAGCATTAAAGGGACCCTGAAACGGTTTTGACGATTTTGTGCAAACATGGTGATCCGGTAGAGCGGGTCACTAGGACCATTACAGGACAGATTTCAGCGCTGTGCGTAAAGTGTGTAATTTACAATAAGGTTTTGAACACGCGTATCGCAAAAGGTCGCAGCGGCTCGCCAAAAGGCGTTTTCAAACGCCCCCGTCATCGACCGATCGAATGAGAGGTCGCTGATTGGCCCCGAGCCAGTGACGTGCACCTAGCTGCGAACAACGTGCTTCTACAACGTACTCCTTCGTTTCAGCCAACGGTATCGTCGCGGCATCTGGCGGCGTACACACGAGTCGCCGGCGCTCTATAGCTCTATTACAGAGGCTAGCACTGCCGAGGCGGGCGACCTCAGTGAGGATATCGGGGCGCTATGTCGCTACGGGAGGCTCGGCAGAGCGGCTGACGCGGGAGGCGCTGTCGTCGCTAGCGCGCACTCCGCAGCAGATCGAGTTGAGGAGGAACAGCAGTGGTAAGGAGGAAGGCGACAGAAATAAGCCCATAGCTGCCTTAGCGCATGGTGCTTCGCTTTATTTATGGTGTGAATGATTTCAGAATTGTGTTGCCTAATCACTGACGCAATGTCAAAAAAACGTTTCAGGGACCCTTTAAAGACTTGACCTCAACATCTGCCTAAATAAACTGAGGCACACAATGACTTCTGCATTCCTCCTTCTCTGGAATGCGACTACTTCTAAAAAACAAACTTGTGACATTGCACTCATAAAACAATACTACCACTGAGCAGTTGTGGCAAGCTCATGAGCACTGTGTGCAGACATCATGGGAGAAATGGGATGCCTTACTCTAGCATTCTTGTTTTGCTTTAAGTTCTAGCTTTAGTCACTCGCACATAAATTCTGCTAAAGCATTTGTTTTGCATGGCGTCAAAGCAAACTGTATGAACCATGACTATGCATCACTAGAGCATACATTATAATGATGTGGACATTCTGTGAATGCTCTCAATGCCTTATTCATGAGAGAAGTGTAACCTAGAGGACAACAATGCATTTTCAATATTTACTCCGGCACATCCTTCAGCTGATCTTTGTCAAATTTGCCTCTTCGTCACCTGGAACACGATGGTTTTACTACCAAAATATTCAATGGGTTTAGTGTACTCTGTTTACAATAGCCTTCTATGATTTCGTGTACACTGTGACAACGAACAGCTGGTGTATGTATTAAATGACGTGTAACTTGATTACTGTTTTTTAACTCTGTAAAATGTGCATTCATTTGGGGATCAGAGCTTACTAAAGCTGTTTGCTGCTTAATGTTGCAATGCTTTGGCTGTGCTTGAACAGTGCTAACATTTTTCTAGGTGTGCAATAAAACATAAGCTATCTGTCTGCTTTTTACTTGCGGCAAAAGCCAGTGAAGTTTATTGGCTGCAAATTCTGTTTGTTCTTTCACTGCACCTTTTTTTTTTCAACTTTAATTTTGTGACCGACAACTGCCCTTTTGAGATGGTTGCATATTTTTGCCTGTTTTTGTAACCAGTACCACCACAAAAGCCTCCAAGTGTTTGTGATTAGAGCACACATATTATCGTCTGTAGTGGTAAGATTAGATACAGTGTCTCTGTAAGCAAAAATGCAGCTACAACGCAAGAATACCTGACCCTACTGTCTTATTAGTGAGTTTTAGTATATCGGAAAGCAGCAAACGTAAAGATTTAGCGTTAAGGTTAACGTTACGGTAAAGCTGGGTGCACTTAGCGGCACAAACTAGACTTTTAGTATAGCGGAAGAGAGCGAAACGCTAAAGCTAACGCGAAGGCACGTACGGCGACAACTTCACCTTAAAACAACTCTTATTGAATCCCTAAGTGCGCCACGTATCGTGTAAGTGCATTGAGCCAGTATCGTGTAAGTGTGTTGTTAGTGCTGTGTCGGCAGACCCGAAAAACGTCGCTTCGTTTCAAAATGCCGCCATCGAGTCTCCTTTCTGACCCGTACTGCCTGTCATTTCGAAGTTGCGATGACATAGGAGCGCTTAATTTATACTTTGGAAACCAGAGAAGCTACGCAGGCAGTCCATGTCGTCGAGGCTATGCCGTATACGAGAAATTTCGCCGACATGTCCGCTTTGAGAAGGCGGATTTTCCACTTGTCATCAGTGCCCCGGAGCTTCTGCAACATTTCTCCAGTGCCCAGGGGGTGCGCACCTTTACATGTGCCTGCGAAGGCTTGCTTATCCAAGTCGCCTTTGTGACTGAAGGAATACTTCGCCAAACAATACTGTCATTTCAAGCATTATACATACAGTAATGCACCACACTACTCGTCTCGGCTTTATTTAATTGGTTGTAACTTGAAATAGCCAATGTACAAAAAGAAAAAAAGCCCCGGTGGCAGTGCCGCCATCTCGACGAGATTACCGTAAACGTGAGCAAAGCGACATGGCCTCTGAGATTTCGAGCGCCGGCACGCGCAGTCTCGAAGGCCGTGAAAGCGAGTGCACTCACATTTTAAGCCTTGTGTGCCGCTTACTGAGAGCGTATCTTGAAAACGGCGACACATTGTCACCAATAGACAGCTGGCGAAGCTTAATTAGCCAAACCTAAGGCAAATAAGAACATGAGCAGGTAATGAATGAGCTTAACAATGCAGGCCGATGTCCCGACAGATCTGAAGCGAGTGGTCTCACTTCGACTGACGCCGCCATCTTGCCAGCCGTACGGGTCTCTTTGCGAGCGTTAGCAGAGAGTTTTAGCAGCGCCGGTTTACCGTACGGCAGTGACGGTAATACCGTACCGTCATGGTCGGCACGCGGCTATATTAGTCGGAAAGACCTGCACCAGTTGCTCGGTGAGTACGGAAACGTCGTCGAATGATAAAACTTGCTGGTGAAGCACTCTGAAGCTCAGTTTTCTACATGCCAACCGCGACGGTACGGCATTACCGTACTTACCGTATACGGTAAGCCGCCGCACGTAAGGGTATCGTATACGTCAACGTTCTGCGCATGCGCGGTGTGTTCCACGGTAACGTTAACCTTACGCTAAATCTTTGCGTTTGCTGCTTTCCGATATACTAAAACCACGGCCGCTGGATAAAAACGCACGCGTGCGTTGCTAATCGAGCGGCCGTGCTAAAACTCACTATTTGCATGAATGTATAGGGGTGCTTGTTGTGTAACATTATTGTATAACATTATTATAGATATGTCCTCTAGCATTCAAATATGGTCACTAATACTGATGCCATGGACCAGCAGCATGATTAGCTTTTTCTATGAGATGCTTGCAATTTTCTTTACTGCTTTACCGTCTACAATATACCCAGTTATCTTGTTTCTTCCTGTATTTGTGTGAAACGTGCTGGCACCTGTGTGAAACGCGCAATGAGCATTCAATAAATAACAAAACAATCAGTGTTGTAAAGAATGTGCATCCAAGTACGGTGGCAATTGCGCAATCAGTCCACAAGCCAACATGAATTTCATGCTTTCCCTTTGGTGCTGTGTGTCCAGTTTTCAAGCCAACAGCTCGCATATATCATGAAAATGGCTGTTCCGATGTTGTGTCACATCAGCGGTGAAAGAAAAGTCCCTACCGCAATGTTGGAGGAGCTGTTGCAGGGCTAATATCGTATTCGAAAAGTGCTGACTAATGCAGGGGGGTGCAAGAGGGGCACTTAATCCCACCAAGTCACACCAGCCACTCTTACTCTATCACCGATGTCCCTATTCTTCATTCTTGCTTGCTTACTTTTTGTGTTTCGGACACTGTGGAGTCCCGCTGTTATTATATTCACCCCAACCCTCCAACCGTTCTGGTTGAAGGGGGGGGGGGGGGGGTGAATATAACAACAGGCTTCGCCGCCTTCAAAACAAAATCCTGCCGACGCCCGTGGACTAGTTCACATGACGCACGAATTCCGTCCACTGGCTGTATTGTGCGTTAAGGTGTTTATTAGATGAAACTAGACGCAGCCGTGCGGCAACGGTCTTGTCCAAACGGGCACGGACCTCGAGCACGAGCGGCGTCTTTTTCAACAGAGCGCTGAAGAGCGAACCCCACTGTAAGGCGCTGGAGAGGACGGCCCACTACAAGGTTCCAATGCTTCTTTACATGTGTAACAAGACTGGACGCCCGAGGAGCGTTTCGACAGCGTAACGACGTGGCACCACACACTGCTAAAAAAACAGCCTGTAAATCCGAATAAACGGCGACGACCTCGGCGTGTCGAGCTGGCTAATGCTGTTTATTTGTCTGAAAACGAAGGACGCACATCGGAGACTGACAAAATGGAAACGCGACATATGATGTTCCTCAAAACATCTGTAAGTGCAAAACAGCGAGGCCAAAATTTGCTAGAAAACACACACCGCAGTTAAAGGGCGCAACAGTTGATTTCACAAACCTTAATGTGGCAAAAATGGATCGCGGTCCGACGCTCTGCACAGCTTTCCACGCGAGAGCGCTGGCAAGTCCATCGACAACAGCAGCATGCGTAAATGGCGCCTTATCAATTATATAGGCACGGGTCAGGCACGCCTTTCGTCGGCTTCTCGCCGTCCTTCCTCCATCGGGCCCCATGCCGCGAACGCTGCTGCAAGCGGCAGGCGCCACTAAAAGTTACCGGGTGCCAACAAACAACCTCGAGTGGTCCGGCAACCTTGTGGGCCTAATCCTACCCAAGATGCACCGCGCACTAGGCCCTCGGAGTGGCGACAGAGGAGGTCGGCTTGCCGAAGCTAGCGAAGTCACGTGACGCCGCCTCCTACTTTTTCTTTCCTCCATTATTTTCGTCAAATGCCCTTGCAGAGTTCGTCACTAAGGTTAAGCGAAACCTTATTCGGCATCTTAATTCTCACGTCGATTTTTCTTTTTTACCTTATAGCTAGGTCACGTTGTATAAGCTTTTTGCCAACAAGCTAGGCGGACAGTGATCCATGTCGTTTGGAGGGGCCCGGGGGATGACTAACAAAAACAACCAAACTATGTTCCATGAACTTTATTGAAAAACACTTCTTTCCTGCTGCGGCAGCGAACGACGACCCTCGAAACAGGATGGTGTCTCCTCGGTTTTCCCTGCAGGAGAAAAAAAAAGCATCCGTAAACGGTACGAACACAAACTCGCCGCGTATGCATAGCACCGCCAGCATGTTTATGTGCACGCGCAGAACGGTAGCGACTCACATTTCTTGTTTCTAGGAAGCACGAAAAGTTGATGTCGCGACGCAAATGTTGCCAAAATGCGGCGAGCCATTATTATCGTCCCGGTGGTGCGAGGTGCCGCACCACCGGGACTTGCAGGTTTATCATCGTCCTACGACCGAGTCACTCTGCCCGACCATCCCGTTAATGGGCACAAAATACCACTCACTGTAGAGGAGAAGCGCTTGGGAGGCACCAACACAGCGCACGAAATGCACGTTCGCAAATACAGACGATGAGATTTCGGCGGATCACACGGGAACCAGCTGCCACCACACTCACGCTATGGTGTACTCACGCTTCCCCCGCTCTCCAGCGATTCCCTCATGATGGCGCTCGCGAACCCAAAATGCCTTGCAAAACGAAACTGATGAAAAGCCCACCCCCAGGTGCCGTATTTATGAAAAGGGTCTATAGGTGCCATAGAGTTAATATACTGACTCTAGAGGCAAAAGCTCCACATAGGGCCCGTGTATGGGAGGGGGCTCCCCCGTGTTCGACGCCATTTTGCAACGCTCACGTTACCAGCTAGTGAGTGGCTGGTTATCCTTGGGGATAGAAACCGGCATTAATCTGGTAACAAAGTATCTAAACACATACCTAGCCTCCGAAATGGCGTAGAGGCGCCCCAATCTCGAAGGCTATGCGGAGGAAGTAAGAGTCGAGAGATGGCAAGCTGCCATTCTGTTTACGACAGAAGGAATTCATGACAACTTGAAAGAAATGAGCATAGATGAGGAAGGGAGTAGTAGCTTGGGAAGTGACCATAAGCGCATAACTTTGCGAATGGGCTATGTAGACCGTAAAGAGAGCATCGAATTAAAGTCGGGCAGCTTTTTCTAAGTGAAAAACAAATTAGGAACACAGTCGCAACAGTCGAGGATATGGTGAGCAGCACAAAAGACAAAGTGTGGTATTACAATGAGCTTCTCCATCTAATAAGGACTGAAATTACGACAGTGAAACAAGAGTTGCTGGAGGGGAAAGCGAAAGCCAAAACGATGGTGGAACAGGGAAATCCGGGACGCAATTCAGAATCGACGGGAAGCATCACGAACACACAGGCAAGCAAAAAAAGAGCAGAGGCCACAAGACGAATTCAAGCAAAAATGGGAAACATATCTAGAGAAAAAAGGCCTGGTACAGAGTTTGGTTGAAGCCAAGATTAAAGGTCAAAGTGAACGGTGGATGTCGGACTTTCGCGAAAACAAGGCCGCATCTAGGTTTTTCCGGAACCACCTAAAATCGCTGGATAAGAAAACTGTAACTATGCAACAGCATATTGTCGATGAGAAAGGAAATAAATTGGAGGCGGATACGACGCACGGACCTATATTCGAAACGTAACAGCCGATTCCTTTCAGAAGAATGACGAGCCTTCCTTTGCGACGTGTAAGAGTAGCAAGGAAAACCAAGTGGAAGAACTAGTTATGGAAAATTTCAATCGGAAGAAGGCGGAGGAAAAGATTCCCAAACGCACCGCCACAGGATTAGATGAGGTTAGCATTACTATAATAAATGAGCTCGGAAGAAACAGCAAAGAAGCCATATCTGCATTTTTAATTTAATGACCTGCATCGCCAACCTTTATAGCTAGTACTGATGTAATGATCAGTGGGCCGTTCAAGAAGTTGGGTATGCACCCAACTTCTTGAACGGTCCAGGACACTTCATCTACCATTCACCTTCTCTACTGCACCTTTCCTGGCTCTTCTTCGCTCTTCTACGACGCTTTTATTCTTCAGTATCATACAGTCTGGTTATAAATAATAAACGGCAAGTGCAGCGGCGCCGGACAAAGCATTACGTTGGCAAATTCACTTTATCCACTTTCTATGAAAAAAAAAACCATTCGGAACATTCTTGGTCATTTATCGCAAACTAAAATCCCAATTCGGACCACACTTAACGGCATATTTAATTACTTCCAGTGCTGAAATAACGTTTCTGGCTTAGTCACCGAAAATTTTTTTAACCGCAAACATTGGCTTTTTACTTAAATTACTTTTGGGCACTGCCCCTATTCTTTTATTTTGATTGCTTTAAGCCCGATATACCTTTTGGTGGTGCGGGCTTCCCCCACTTTTCTTTTCTCTTTTATTTTCATATACGGGGGATACAATTAGCCATGGACGTACAGTTGGCGTCAAAGTAGGATGAGCTTTATTTATAAGGGCAAGGGAGAGAAAAATAACATTCGCTTATACAGACCACTGACCGTTACATCAGTACTAGCTATAAAGGTTGGCGATGCAGGTCATTAAATTAAAAATGCAGATATGGACAGAGCAAAATGGCACGTTTGGCGAACTCCAAAATGGATTTCGAGTCTACAGGAGATTAGATGATAACCATTTCGCGCTTACGCAGTGTATAGAAATAGCCGGGAAAGAGAACAGACCTTACACTTGGCATTTTTGGACATTATAAGGGTGCGTACGACAATGTAAATCAGAATACAATCTTATGGGACATAATGAAAGAGGCTGGTGTAGGGGACGACTGTAAAGAGTTTTAAAGGAAGTGTACAGTGGAAATACAGTATGCGTGAAATGGGAAGGTATGGCGAGTGATGGTAGAATGGAGGTCGTCGATACAGGTAAAGGGGTGAGGCAGGGATGCCCGTTGTCCCCACTATTATTCATGCTTTACGTGTGGGGAATGGAGAAGGCATTGGAGGTGAGGAAAATTGGTTTTAAGCTGTCGCACAAACAGGCAGGATAGTGGTAGAACAAAAGCTCCCCGGATTGTTTTATGCAGACGATATTGCGCTATTCGCAGACAGCCGAGCAGATCTGTAGGGACTGATTGATATATGTGGTCGGGAAAGGGAAGTTTAGAGCTAAAGTTTAGTGTGACAAAATGCGGTTGGATGATATTCAACGACAGCAACGACCAGGCATATCAATACAGGGCGAGGAGGTACCCAGGGTAGGAGAGTACAAATACCTCCGGACATGGATAAATGATGGGAATAGATACATAGAAGTACAAGAAAAAGCTATTATAGTTAAAGGAAAGATGAATTCCGCAATAATGAAGCATAGAGCGCTGTGGGGTTACAACAGGTACGAGGTAATTCGTGGTTTGTGGAACGGTGTGATGGTGCCAGGACTTACATTCGGAAACTCAATGGTGTGCATGAGATCAGAGGTACTAACAAGGCTGAACGTGAATCAGAGGACGGTCGAACGTCTCGCACTGGGCGGCCATGGGAAGACCACAAATGAAGGGATGGATATAGGATGGTCTGATTTTGAGGGAAGGGAGCTTCGAGTAAAAATAGGTACGAACAGAGATTAAGGAATATGAAAGAAAGTATATGGGCAGCGAAAGTATTCAGATACTTGTATAGGAAGAACGTTGACTCATAATGGAGGAAGAGAACTAGGAGGCTTACCAGTAAGTATACAGCGTGTAATGAAACGGATGGGACAAAAAAGAGCGTTAAGAGCATGGTCAGAGCGGCGGAGAAGTCGGATTGGATAGCAGCAATGGAGAAGAAACCGGCATTGAGCAACTACAAAAAAGGGAATCAAGAGAGAAATATTTTATGATAATTCAAGGGGAAGCGCGTTACTGTTTGAAGCGAGTTCAGGTTGCCTGAGAACCCGAAGTTGCAGAGCGAAACTCATTAAAGAAGGGGATGCATGTACGTGCTGCGGAAACGCTGGAGAAACGACAGATCATATTTTGATTGAATGTACAGATGTCCACGCAGTAGCTGTGGACACTACCGCACAGGAGGCCATGGGTTTCAGGGATAGCACGGGAAAGCTGAACGTGTCGGCGATAGAGATAAGTAAAAGGCGCTTAGAGTATTGGTGACGCAAAGGTATGGAGCAAAGAGAAACGCAAAGTAGTCCGGGTAAGATTGTTACTTCACAGCGGAATGATGATAGATAAAAGAGGTAGGCGAGAAGGAAAATTAGTCGTGAAAATACGTGTGATTCGGGAAAACAAACGTTTGTATAGAAAAAAAAAAAACTAGGGGTAGAGCTTGGTGGCCTGCCGGCTACCGCCCCGTTATAAAGGGGACGATCCTAACATTTATCCATCCATCTATCCACGATCAGAGCTGGTAAATCATGGTCTTCAAAGGACACGTTTCGTTATCCCCAGCGATGGAACCTCAGAATGTGGAACGGTAGCCGCCCGTGGAGCTGGGAAGCTCAGTGCCAGCAAGAAACCGAGAGACTACACATTGCGTTGTCAGTACACCCGGTGTTGTCAGTGCAACCTTGTCGATTATCTCCTTGTCCGAGCGGTCCGTGCGCGAAACTCAACGTACGTACAGACCGTACCGTACGTAGTACGTGTTAAAGGAGTACTGACACGAATTTTTGACACTCTCGTATTGTTGCTGTAAGTGAGAGCTCTCACGGGGAGAACCCCAAAAAGAGTATCATGGCACCTCGCAACACAATGAATATATTTTTAATGCGACTCCCTTAAAAGCCCACTTTCGATTTCGATTTCTAGGTGGCGGTTTCCTAGTGACGTGCCAACAGAGTCGGACGTACGTTTAAGCCACACAGGGAATGCAGTTCGAGATAGCGTCGCTGCATCTCTGTCGTCTGTGTCAGTTACACGTGGGGCACGCAAACAACGACAATTTCACGGTCGTCCAGCGACTCTGATAGCGATTTCAGCGATTTTTGAGAGACTGTGCCACAGTGTACTAGAATATACATATTCTAGTGCACTGTAACTGTGCTCATACGTCATCGTAGTGTCCATTGCGCTGGGGCTGGCTTACAGTGCTGTTCGACGAAAACTTTAAAACCAAACTAAAGTATTTTCTACGTGTTTCGTGGCTTCCGCTTGCGGAGGGCGTTAATTCATGACTAGAAAACCAAAAATGCATATTTTGCGTCCCCGCAAAATCGTGTCAGTACTCCTTTAAGCATGGTCCATTCTTTCGGGCGCAGAAAGCTCTTTCTACGCACAACCTACCAGTCCGAGTTCCTTTGCCTGCACATTGCGGCGGGCTGCTGTGAGATGTCCCAACTACGCGCAAAGGGGGAGGCGGTTCCACACTCTATACAATACTTCTTAACTACCACGCTCACCGTCCCAAGTCCAACAAAACACCACAACCAGCCTCGCTCATCTCCCCTTGGCCACACATCTCAACGATACTTAACCCCAAAACGGATTCGTGCTGGGGCCGGAAAGAAAAGAGGCAACAGGCTCTTTTAGATTAACAAAACAACTAATTTAATGCACGAACATGATTGAAACACACAATTGACAATAATTAGCTAACGCAATAACAAACGAACAAAGCCATCAAGGAGCGAACTACACTGACACTACAAACTAGGAATGAACATGGCAGACATAACAATTAATAAGCAATCACCAAAAGAAAAGTACAAAGCGGCCGACAAACTAAGGCGCAGTGTCTCAAACGCGCCTGCCGCAACGAAAAGAGCGCTTATCTGGGAGGCAGGCTCCATCGGTGTATAGGTCTCGTCGCCGGCGGTGGACTGGTGCTTAGGCAGAGGCTCAGGTGTCATCTTCGAAGTCCTTGTAGCTCACGGATCCTCTCCGATCATTGCTGCTGACATGGGCTCTTCACGAGGACTACATCATCTCTAAGGATGGAGAGCCGAACGGCGCGGCTCACACGAGGGCTTGCATACAAGACTCACTTCTTCGACTCCAACATGACGGAATGCCACCGCGTCTTTTCACGTCTCTCCGATCTCTCTCAATCCTCGTCCCCGGCCCCAAGACGAGTTTCTCTCTCTCTCTCTCTCTCTGACCACCCTTCGTCGCCGGTTTGTGCCGAGAGTAACATGACACAGGTGCGGGTGCGACCCTCCGGCGTCTCGTCACTTCTCGTGGCTTTGGTGGTGCACTGTTGTCAAGTGGCCGGTGCGTGAGAAGAGCGGCCAAGCACGTGTCGCGAGGACCGCATCGCGTAGAATGTTTTCTTGTTATTTTCTTCTTTTCCGACTGCTTTTGTACAAGGGTGCTCTAGTAAACGAGCCCGCACACCGCAGGGAGCCTTCCGGGAGACGGCCGGCCGGGGCACCAAAAAATGAAGAGCGTGTGTGCACGTCGCGGCCAGTTTCTGGAATTTGTTGTTTGTATTAGTTTTGTGGCGAGGCCGGATGCACGCGATCACAAAAGCTCGTAGAACATCGTTACCGTCGACCTGCCTGACTTGTCCGTGCAAGCCGGTTTCCTATTGGTGGGAGGCGGTGGTGGTTCGAGCCGTCCGCGTCGCCGTGGATGCTGAAAAAGTGCTATTTAAGCGGCGACACTGGCCTTTTTGAGAGAGCGGACTAGGGGACCATGACGCTCGAAACCACCGGGGACCACTTCGGCAGGCCGACGGGGTATGATACCATTTTCTATGTTGCTATAATTTTTGCCCTGTGTGTTTTCCAACTTCAAGATGTCTTAGCTAAATAAACCCCCCAATGAGTGCTCTCCCAATTCACTGTGTCGTCTCATCGCTTGCCTGCGCGGAGTGGCTCCCACGCCTCTTCGTCTTCCTGACCTTCCGATGCGTCTAAAATTAACGGCCCCGACGTTTCGCTACAAAGTGGTGGAGGTTGCTCGGTAGCGATATTCCCGCTCTAAAATTATGCCCCGAGTCAACAAGTATCAGGAAACTACTTCGGACTGCTCCACTATGACGGAACCCCCTTCCTTTCTCTCTGCTATGGCTACCCCCCAAGCAAAACCTTTCGTCGGACCGCCAGTGTTTAGAGGCGCGCCAGAGGAATCTGTTTCCGAGTGGCTACTTTGCTACGAACATGTCGCGTCGCTGAACAACTGGGACCAAGCCGCGAAAGTTAAATTTTTATATTTGGCTTTAGACGGCGATGCAAAGAAGTGGCACACTATTCAGATTCTTACGGGTGCCCCTAATTCATGGGAACAATAGGCGACCTTATTGAAAACGTCATTTACGAGTCGTCACTCAGTCGAGATCGCCCATTTGCGACTACAAAACAGAACTCAGCTGCCGTCCGAAAGCCCGGAGCAGTACTACTATGACGTCGTGCAGCTTTGCGCAAGGGTCAACCCGTCTATGGCAGAAGATGATCGGTTGCGGCACCTTATGCGCGGTTTGCGTCCGGATGTGCAGGAAAAAATGATCATCGCAAACCCGGAAACCTGCGCCGCATTCCTCCAAATTTTACAGCGCATAAATTACGCAGCTTTGATGAGCCCTGCTTCTTGGTCACGGCCGATCGACACCCACTATCCTACCGGATTGCAGTCGTGGATGAAAAACATCGCGCCTCCGGTAGGGATGGCATCCGCCGCCGCGGCAGTACAGCCTACTCCTACGTGTGTCGCCACCTGCGCCGCAGCAGAACTGCGTTGCCCGCGGCAGGCTGCCGACCGCGAGGGAGACTTAAAGGCGATTGCAGACTCCATCGCCTTGTTATCGGACCGGCTAAGAAACATTGAAGACGAGATGCGTCGCCCCCCAGTGCCTTGGCCACCGAGAACATCCCGTGCCAACGACGGGCGTCCCCGATGCCAGATGCCACGAAGCACGACAGTGCTGGCAGCGCTTCCGGGACGACAGAAATGATCATGCGGAGTCTCTTGGCAATCACGATAGTCAGCGTAACCCTTCGGGAAACGAGAACGGCCGGGCCTAAGGGGCCAGCCCGGCCGTCCCATCGGCACATTGTCGGAAAGCCAGCTTCACGCAGTCCCCACACGAGCCAATGGTAGAATAACGTTGCGACACCGCCCTGACCTTAAGAATGGAAATGCCGACACGCTTTCCCGCCTTCCTCACGACCCCGTACCAGTAAGCGAAGAAACCCTTTTACCGTTGCTGGTTTTGGGTCAGGCGGATGTTGGAAAGAAGCAGAGGGCAGACCCATGGATTAGAGCCGTTGTACAGCACCTCGAAGAACCGAGTGCGCCCGTTGTCAGGAATACCAAAAGAACGGCACGGAGTTTTCGGTTAGTCGACGGTGTACTGTATCGGAGGGCGAAGGGCTTTGAGAAAGATCGCGCGGCTCTCGTTGTCCCCAAGTGCTTGAGGTCTGAGATATTAAGGCACTGCCATGACGACTGTACGGCAGGCCACTTGGGTGTCAAGCGTACATGGGAGAAGTTGCGTTACCGATATTTCTGGCCGAAGATGTTCGCATACGTCAGCAAGTACGTTCTCTCCTGCCCTGACTGCCAGACGCAAAAGCAACCGCCGGGGAAGCCGGCCGGTTTCCTCCAACCAATCCCGGCTGTAGGTCGACCGTTTCAGCAGTCGCTACCGGTAAATGTCGGGTCGGGCGCACAACGTGGATGCGACTACACCCTGGATGCGATGAAAGTGGCTCGCCGGCTGCGGCAGGCTCGAAAATTAATGAATGAACGGGAAAAGCGCCAGCAAGAAAGGAACAAGCGCAGCTACGATGCCGACGACGCAGACGATGAGTCCGGTGCCGATCACGAGGTGCGAGATCCAGGTGGTGATGTGCGCGAGTGCAGTGATGACCGCGAATTCCATCAGGGTGAAGTGCGCGAGCGCAGTGCCGGGAGTGATGTCCACGAATTACACCCCAGTGTTGTGCGCGAGTGCGACGTCAATGGTGATGTGCGCGAGTGTGGTTCGCGAGCGGACCGAGAACTTCGTTTGCGTCATGGTGTGTGCGAATCAGGGACCAGTGATAAAGTGCGACAGCGCGAAAGCTCAGACTCTGAAACTGAACTTTACAGCGACTGGAAGACGTTTTCAAGCGGCAACAACGGACAACGAAATGTCGACGCTTACGACACTGATACTGACTTGTATTACAGTGCCAGCGAGTGAACTTTAGTGATTTTCAGTATCGCGATTCTCCATTTGTTGTTTTAAGTTTTCCACCTTTTAGATGTATAACTTTTCTGAAACGAGTACCTCACATAACTGTTGTATGTAAAATTGTTTTATTTTTTTCGTACTTCTTTTTTCGTGGGTTGCAAGTAAAACGAGTGGGTCACTCTTTTTCGTAGGGGGGAGGTGTCGCGAGGACCGCGTCGCGTAGAATGTTTTCTTGTTATTTTCTTCTTTTCCGACTGCTTTTGTACAAGGGTGCTCTAGTAAACGAGCCCGCACACCGCAGGGAGCCTTCCGGGAGACGGCCGGCCGGGGCACCAAAAAATGAAGAGCGTGTGTGCACGTCGCGGCCAGTTTCTGGAATTTGTTGTTTGTATTAGTTTTGTGGCGAGGCCGGATGCACGCGATCACAAAAGCTCGTAGAACATCGTTACCGTCGACCTGCCTGACTTGTCCGTGCAAGCGTTTCCTATTGGTGGGAGGCGGTGGTGGTTCGAGCCGTCCGCGTCGCCGTGGATGCTGAAAAAGTGCTATTTAAGCGGCGACACTGGCCTTTTTGAGAGAGCGGACTAGGGGACCATGACGCTCGAAACCACCGGGGACCACTTCGGCAGGCCGACGGGGTATGATACCATTTTCTATGTTGTATAATTTTTGCCCTGTGTGTTTTCCGACTTCAAGATGTCTTAGCTAAATAAACCCCCCAATGAGTGCTCTCCCAATTCACTGTGTCGACTCATCGCTTGCCTGCGCGGAGTGGCTCCCACGCCTCTTCGTCTTCCTGACCTTCCGATGCGTCTAAAATTAACGGCCCCGACGTTTCGCTACACACGTGTGCGCTTCCAGATGGGTGCGTGCATACTCGTCCCTTTTGCCATAATGAACACTGGGTGAGCGCGAAGCTGACGCGCATGTGGGGTCACCGCAAGCGTCGCCTCTGCTTTCAAGGCGCCGTTTCCGCGAACTTGCAGACAACGAAAGCTCGGGCGATTCTCCGACCGCCGCAGCAACCGAAAACAGGAATACCCATGCCTCAAATGTCCGTTTCCTGCGCTTTTCGTCTTTCGCCTCACCGACGTCCCTAGGGGCGTCACAATCCCCACTTCTTACAAGAGAATTTGCCTGGAGGGCAAATTCGAACACAATACACGGGGCGCAACGCGTATCGAGCGCCGCAGCGACATTTGAGACATTGCTACAGCTACGCACACAGCACGTGCACACACAAAAAAAGAAAACACCCGCGGAATGGATCCGGCGGTAACGTTAGGCCGAAAATGGTCAATGCCCAAGCGTCCTATATCGGAAATGTCCACTGCCGTTCTTACACCACTGACGCACGCGCACAACACATTTGGAGCACTGAGTCACTGAAGACTTCCTTGAAGGGCGTAGGTGAAGTCGCGCGCACCGATTTCACTTGCACATCCACTGTGCGCTGTCGGACACTACTTACTGTCCATTACGACACGAATACAACGCACACAATTCACTCGCGCAGTCTACTCTTGGCACACCCGATATCCGTACACACACACAACATACGCTGGCCTATAAAACAATATTATCGCGCTTACACTTAGGACTATGAGAGCCTTTCGCTTGTCTTTCACTGAACGACAAAAGCCCGGATGGTGGAGGAATAGCGAACCGGCAGGTATCAACATCGTACTACAAACATGATCTCTTATTCGACCGCGAATTTTCCCACTGTCGGAGCGGGGTAAAGGGAGTCCCTGTCGTTACCAGAATTCTAAAGGGCCGGCATCGCAGTGCATCCGACACTATTCCTACACCGCTCCCTGCCTCCTAACGAGGCACGGCACTTTCGTGCAGGGAACCGCCGTGACCGTTTCGCCTTTCGGTCATCCTCATCGCTCCTCGCCTCTTCCGATACGGCAGCCCTCCCCGCTTCCTACCGAGGCACGACACATTTTGTGTAGGGAAGACGCCGTATACGTTCCGTTATCTCCAGTCATCTCTTATTGCCACCCGTCCCGCAGCCCTCACATCACATCGGCTTGACTCGACTGTCTGCTTCGTACCGTTCGCCTATGCCCTACCTCTCGCTCTCTTCGCTTTCAGGAAACCCAACCCTTTACTACTTCCTCTCCGACAAGTGACGAGATCATGTCAGCCCTACGCCATCCCTCCACCCCCACTGGGTGCCAAATACACACTTCTGACACGACCCGCTCATTTCACCAAACACAGATACCGCGTGCCACACAAACAAAAGAGAAACAGTCTAGCAAACTACATGCCTCACACAAACCAAAATCCGAAATGGCAAACACACCGATGTAAGGCCGACACAAACGAAAAGGAGAACAAACCAAAACAATGCAACATGAGAAATAATGAGCGACAAAACATACAAATAACACTGCGGATACGCATAGCGTCGACTTAGCAGGCAACTCGTAGACCTGGCGCTTCTCGTAAAAGCACATTCCCCAAGAATATGAGCGCCCATTGCCAGGTCTGGTTGCTTCTACTCATCTAGCTAAAGCGGGTCACGTACAGCTTGACATAAAAGAATACTCACTACAAAGCAAACAATACTTAAAACTCACGAGCCAGTTAACATAAACGCGCACGGTACTACAATAATAACAACAACCTTACAATACTACAGCGAAAGGCTACGCGGCAACTGCGGGCGACATTCTGAACAGCCCTTGTCTGTCCTGACAGCCCGTGACTTCTTTAATTCGTGCCCGGTGGGGCCTCGGTCCCGGCGGCTTTCGAACACGCCAGAGCCCACAGACAATGTGACCAATGTGAGACCCCCGCTCGCCGTGTTTCATGCGGCATCTCGGCCGTCTTCCCTCAATACGCCGAAGAGAAAGTTTGAAACGCGGGGGAAACAGTGTTCTGCCAACCTTCACGCTCGTTCTAGTGCTTCGGCCCCCTCCAGTAGCCTTTTCTCGCCGACGCGTGACTGACTTTGTCATTGTCCACTCTTTCCGCCGCTCGCTCCCCACCAAAGCGCACCCTTCCTGCGGACGTACTTCGAGACTCATCTCAGTTTCCAACAACGCCGAACCACGCCATTCCTCAGCCACGGAGGTGGTCTGCATCTCACTAGACTCCCCAGAACCGCAGAAAACAACCTCCTTTGCAGCAACACCGCCTCCCGTGACCGGCTCTGACTGAATTTCCAAAGGTGTCCCGACTCTATTGTCGCCGCTCTCTTCGTCCGTTTGGATTGTGCTTTGCGGGGCCTCACAGCTCAAGGACGCCTCAGCTCCACTCTCTCTAACTTGCTCATTCTCTAATGTCTCATCATCCTGCCTGGCTGATTTATCGATGTCCTCACAGACAGATATCTCCTCCCTACAGATGTCTACAACGGTTATGAAGGCACTCTCCACACAGTGGTCGCCAACGGAAATTGCGCCTAATCTCTCCGTCATTATTTCTTCTGCTTTTTGACAGTCAGCAGATTGACAATCCGGTGTCTCACTCCGCGCATCTCGTGCTTGCCGACTACATTCTCCCGTGATGTGACCCAACTGGCCGCAGTTATAGCACGTCGGGGAAGGCCGCATTGAACACCGCTGTCCCTCTTCTACCTCTCGCCCGTACTCGCGTAGACCCAAGCTCTTCTCTATCAATCCTTCGAGGCGGTCCAGGCGATTCTCCAACTCGCGCTTCTCACTAGCATGGTGAGCCGACTCTACGTGCAATTGCGTGCTCCTCTCGATATGTTCTTCTCTAACAGCCACTTCGACGGCCTCCTCGAACGTCCGAGGCTCATGAGAGAGGACGAACCGTTTTACTGGGTCTCTCAAACCTGCTAGGAACCGAGCAAGCAACTGTTGCGCTAAAATCTCTCGACGCAACTGTGTCTTAACGGGGTCTTCCCCACAGACGGTTTCCAACGTGGCGGTTCCTAGGATTCGCACGCGGTCTGCGAATGAGCGCACCTCCTCTCCAGGATTCTGCTTGGCGTTTATGAACCGTTCAAGCTTCGCTCTGGCAGGTTCAGTGTCGAACCGCCTTAGAGCCAATGCCTTAAAATCTTGGTACGCACTTGCGCAAGCCACATCTACGTCCTGCCACGCGAACGCATGCGCGGAGCCTGTCATTTTGCACCGTGCAATGCAAATCAAGTGGCTATCTTGCCACCCTCCCAAGCGACCAGCCTGCTCTAAAACTTTTAAAAAAGACCTGAATATCCGTGCCCGCGCCATCTCCCGTAAACGTTGGAACCATGTCTAGCCACATTAGCGAGTCCACTCCTAGCGCCCCTTCGTGGGCCATCTGCGTAATCTGCGCACTCATCCTGTTGCCTCTCCTTCCCTGATACGAGGGTAAAAGCTCGCACCACAACCCCAGCAAGAATCCCACCGCTATGCCACCATTTGAGATGTCCCAACTACGCGCAAAGGGGGAGGCGGTTCCACACTCTACACAATACTTCTTAACTACCACGCTCACCGTCCCAAGTCCAACAAAACACCACAACCAGCCTCGCTCATCCCCCCTTGGCCACACATCTCAACGATACTTAACCCCAAAACGGATTCGTGCTGGGGCCGGAAAGAAAAGAGGCAACAGGCTCTTTCAGATTAACAAAACAACTAATTTAATGCACGAACATGATTGAAACACACAATTGACAATAATTAGCTAACGCAATAACAAACGAACAAAGCCATCAAGGAGCGAACTACACTGACACTACAAACTAGGAATGAACATGGCAGACATAACAATTAATAAGCAATCACCAAAAGAAAAGTACAAAGCGGCCGACAAACTAAGGCGCAGTGTCTCAAACGCGCTTGCCGCAACGAAAAGAGCGCTTATCTGGGAGGCAGGCTCCATCGGTGTATAGGTCTCGTCGCCGGCGGTGGACTGGTGCTTAGGCAGGGGCTCAGGTGTCATCTTCGAAGTCCTTGTAGCTCACGGATCCTCTCCGATCATTGCTGCTGACATGGGCTCTTCACGAGGACTACATCATCGCTAAGGATGGGGAGCCGAACGGCGCGGCTCACACGAGGGCTTGCATACAAGACTCACTTCTTCGACTCCAACATGACGGAATGCCACCGCGTCTTTTCACGTCTCTCCAATCTCTCTCAATCCTCGTCCCCGGCCCCAAGACGAGTTTCTCTCTCTCTCTCTCTCTCTGACCACCCTTCGTCGCCGGTTCGTGCCGAGAGCAACATGACACAGGTGCGGGTGCGACCCTCCGGCGCCTCGTCACTTCTCGTGGCTTTGGTGGTGCACTGTTGTCAAGTGGCCGGTGCGTGAGAAGAGCGGCCAAGCACGTGTGCGCTTCCAGATGGGTGCGTGCGTACTCGTCCCTTTTGCCATAATGAACACTGGGAGAGCGCGAAGCTGACGCGCATGTGGGGTCACCGCAAGCGTCGCCTCTGCTTTCAAGGCGCCGCTTCCGCGAACTTGCAGACAACGAAAGCTCGGGCGATTCTCCGACCGCCGTAGCAGCCGAAAACAGGAATACCCATGCCTCAAATGTCCGTTTCCTGCGCTTTTCGTCTTTCGCCTCACCGACGTCCCTAGGGGCGTCACAGCTGCATGATCGAACAGCTCGGCTGCCAAGGGGGTGCCCGCGAACAACAACGCCTCAACCCGTCCATCGCTACCCCGCTACGGTCACAAAGAGAGGGGCCGGTCGTAATAACCATACGAATGCGCCATCGCGTCAACCGATGTCACCGCACGATCACATATGTCATATCCAACACCCAAACTGAGGGAACCGAATACTATAGCATCCGAAAACAGAAATAAAGAGATCCGAAACCACACTTTATCGAGCGAATGCCTGCATCGATCATGAAATATAATAATTACTTTCTTAAGAAGAACTTTCAGTATGCTTAATATCAACGCCTCCTAGAAATCAATGCCTGGAATGTCGCCCTTTTCCCCATAGGGAGCTCCCTGCCGCGTGTTTCGACCAGGCGCCGTGCGAGAGCGCTCGCCTCCGGACCGCCTGGTCACCTGACATCACAGGCGTAGCCAATCGCGTCGCCGGGAGCAGCCGGCCTGCGCGCTGTCCGGACCGCCGGCGAGAGCGTGCGGCGGTAGTTTGATAGCAGACGACGCCGCCTTGAAACGCGCGCGTTGAAACCTACCTGCTCTCTGCAGCAAAATGTTCTACTAAAAGAAACCGACCAGCGACAAAATACCCAGTAAGGTTACTCGCATGATGTAATTATTCAGGCACATAATCACAACAGCATTTTTTTTTGCACGCGTATCAACACGCGTATGAGCAGTCGTGGAAAATTCATCTCTTGGCGAACCAAAGGCACTACGAGCGAGCCTATTTCGACGTCGCCCCTTTGTATCGATGCTCTCGAAGGCGTTTCGTTCCCCTAACTTAATACACACCTAAGGTGGCGTGGAATATTTGGCATGCGTATGTTTTCTAACAGTTAAATAAGCGTTCCAGTAGGTTTCTTACTAATGTTGAATTGTGCTGGCGAAGTCCCTCCCCGAAATGGACTTTGTCTTTGTCCACCCCCCAAAATCCGCCTCTTACAGCCTGAACTGGAAGAATGCGGCATGTGGAGCTTCCCGCACAATGGGATATGCAGGAACTTTGGACAAACGTGCCGGAGTAGCCTAGCTAAGGAAGGTGAGCTCACATACTCGTCTAGTGACAGTATAAATAGCCTGGATAAATTATGAGCTACATTTGCTTCCGGTAGAAAGGGACTCACCTATTTGTGGGTAAGCGTGCGTGTGTTTTGTGCCGCTCCGCTACTAACGTGCCAGGAATTATGTGAACTGGCACAACTCAGCGTGCGGATTCCCCTTTTCGGCGTCGGACGTCGCCTTCATGAATGCGCTTACGTGCGCGGCTTCTTTCAGCTTCAGTATAGTTTCTGTCTGTAAGAATCTACTGTCCTGCTCAGTCTCTCGTTCTTCGCTTTCAGTGCCCGCCCTTTTTCACGCCATCGCTTGCGGTTGACGAAATAAGTCAACGGGCAGAGCGTGAACGGTGTCTGTGTCTTCATCGAACGTTTGGCGTACACCATCCCCGTTCGTATCGCACTGAAGGTACCTGCACTCTCGGCTGTCGGGTCCGTCTGCATTTGCGCGAGATCGTCAGTCACCTCGCTTTCTTCATCGTTGCGACCGTCACTGTCTCGAGCTAGCTGGCCTTTCCCTTGCGTGTTCAGGTTGTTCGTGCGATAACGAAGCGCTTGAGGAGGTATACTCTTGCGCTTTTGAGGTGAGCCTTTAGTGCTTTCAGTTGGTTGTGGGAATGACGACACCAGTTCACCGATTGCCACTGACGTGCTTTCGGATACATCTGCTCGTGTCGTGCTGTCCGGTTCAGCAAGCCACGGAAACAGTTCGCCGTGTACAGTTGGCCCTGTCATGTTCGTGGACATACTGGCACTCACGACGTTTCGCGCAGGGCCCGGCGTCGGTTCGCCGAACACGCTTGGCACTACACCGGGCTTGAGTAAGCGCCTAGTGAAGTGTCTTTTGAAGTCACTCGCATGGAAGCGGAGACTGCGTACGACGCAGTGTTCCTTGATTGTTACGCTGGGAAAGGCGTCTAATATTGCGTGCAGCCACTTCTCATGCAAAGAGATGGCTGCTGGCATTTCGTGAAATGACACTCCCGGTTGCTTCCGTCGGCAACTCGATGAGCAGCCCGGCACACAACAGCAACGCATTGCCGCTCAAAGGAAACGGAGAACTAGCTCCGCAAAGACAGACGGCGAAAAACATCACTCAAACCAATGTAAATCTGCTGCGTTGAGCAGACGGAATTACCATCATTCGTGTGAACCTTTATTTACTGTTAAAGAATGACCTTCAAGAAAGTGGACTTTATTTCATATGGCAATTTGTCACCTCGCAACAGCGATAAAAAAAAATACCCGCATTTCCCCGAAGGGGAGTATGAGGAAGTGCGAAGCACGGGGTGATGCTATGAGGGGGCGCGCGCGACTAAACTGCAGAGCCGAGCGAAGGAGACGGCAGCGAGAGAGCACGCGCCAGCCGACCCACGGAGGTCTGGCCGTTTTTAAGTGCAAAGCACTTTTACTGATGATGATGATGATTAAGTGTAATTAATGATTTAAAGTGTTGTTGTCATGATGCATTTGTACACACACACACACATTTATATATGAAGTATTATTTATTTATTTTGCACTTCACGCTTTTCGTATGATGCATTAATGCACCTCGCGGGTGCGTCACACACACACACACATACACACACTACACACGTCACTACAGATCAGCACCTATTCGGCGGCCGAGGGTGAGTGCAAACCTAACGGGGGGAGAGGCACACCAGCTGCGCGGAGAGGGTGCGAGGAGCCGGCGCGGCGCGCGCAGCCACGGCGCGGAGGCGCCAGCTGCACAACGCGCCGTGACGTCACGGCGCGGAGAGCGGTGCGGAGCCGGCGCGGGGCGCGCGCAGCCACGGAGCGGAGGGCGGAGCGCGCGCAGTCACGTGGGGCGTGACGTCGCTGCGCCGTTGCTACAGACGCTCCTCTCCGCTCCTCGCGCCGTTGCTAGGGGAGAGGAGGAGGAGCGCGGATGCCGGCGGAGTTTTCGGGGTCGCTTAAGAAGTGCATTCGCACTTAATATGTCTGCATATAGCAGCGGTGACAACGCGCGGTCGGCAAGGTGTCGTCTGCTCGCGAGAAGCCAGCCGCTCGGCTCCCGGGGGCCGCGCGTCGGCGTGTGTACAAGGAGCGACCGCCAGAGGCGCTCGCCTCCGTACCGGTGGGGGAGGGTAAAATCAGAGGGTAGGGCAGCGCGTTTGCGGCTCACGTTCCAGGCATTGTTTTTCTAGGAGGCGTTGTTAATATTCACACTTCATCTTCGCAAATTTATTCATTTTTTAAGGAATCGGCATAAGACGACCTACATTTCTTTTTAGCCCTTTCAGTAATACTTGGGCCGGCCGCATCGACACAATTGCAACAGGGCGGCGCGCATGCGGGGACAAGGAGGTTCCGTTAATGGAGGAAAGAAAAACTCCGTGGTTCCGTTAAACTTCCGAAGTGGAAGTTCCTGCAGCCACCTACGCGGGCAAGTGAAGCGAGCGGCGGCCACCTTACTAGAGGAAAAAGTGCGCGGTCCCGCCATAGACGGCAATGTATTAAGAGTGGTGCTCGACTTGTTTTGCAACCTGATCACGATGAAACATTGAGATATAAACCAACTTTATGCTTACGCGAATTACCAATGGTGTTTTCTAGTTGAGAAAAAAATTTTCCCGCGACCATACTCAGCTGCAGGCGTCAAGGAAAACAAACGAACTGAGAGGTTCTACGCAAATCGTACTTACTTACTTCGTCTGTTAGTAGAAACTTGGTTTTTGTGATTCGGTGATGCGATATAGCGCGAATATGTGGCACTGCGCGACAGCCGGCTCAGGTAAAATGAATTTGTGCCATTTCCAATTGCACGTGTACATATTTGAGCACAGCGCATGCTTTGTGCATGTTGCTTTAATTAACCGCATGCTCTTTTTTTTTCGTATTCCACGTGGCTTCTTCCATATTGGTTCGTTGTTCGTAGCGTATGTGAAGTCATCGCAGATCCGCGTGTATCAAGGCCCGTTGGGTGCGTTCGGAAAACTCATTTTGTTCTGACTGTAAACGTACACAGGAGATTTCTTACACGGTATACGCGTCGAAAAGCATGCGCTTCCCGACCAGAATTTCGTCAAATGCTGCATGAAGACAAAGGTCGGGTTGTTCGATGTCAATAGAGCAGAGGTGATCGAGTGGCTGTTTTAAGCTTTATTCCATCCACCCTTCCGAACACCACATGTTCTCAGTCAGAAGGCTACACACAGTTTTTTAAAATTTTTTCTTCATTTTCGAAACCAGTAGAACGGAGAAACACGCCGTACGTGCTCGCTGCATTTGCGCATTCGCCAACACGTACGCATAACAAATTCTGCGTCTATATGCTCCGGAAAGAGGCCCTTCCTCTAAAGTTCGTATACAAACACTGCAGGGACGATCCGATACGCGCTCCAGACCTTGCGTGTGTTTTAGCAGAACTCGAGCCCATAGCAAATCATGTACGCACGCATCTGAAAACGAAGCACGTGCTAACAAGTATTTTAAGCTTACAGTTAACTTTGATACATCCCTAGCAAAAATTCTAATAGAGAAACTAATAGCCTATGAGGTTATTGTCACCAATAGAATTTATTAGTATTAGACTAATAGCTTGTACAAGACTAATAGCTTGTACAACGGCCAATTTCCACGCTTGGCCGTTTCTTTCCGCGCCCGAAAGACAGGCTGCCGAGGGAGAGAGCGCAAGGTGTGATTTACTCCATTCCTTGTTCGGATTGCGGCGCGTCGTACGTGGGAGAGACGAAGAACTTCCCAGAGAGGCTACGTCAGCACAGGAACGATGTCCGCAAGTTCGACAGACAAAGGAGTGCATTAGCTGAACACAGCGAGGTGCACGACCACCGCATCGATTTTGACAACTCCCGCGTCCTCGACTTGGAAACCAGTTTTCACAAGCGGCTCTTTGTGGAATCATGGCACATTCAGGCGACACCTGCAAACGTGAACCGGTCTGCAGGTGCAATGCCAAGTGTCTATTTTAGCGGACTCCGGCACCTGATTCAACATTAGCATGACCCCCCTCGGCTTGAAGAACCGAAAGAAAGAGAAAGTGAGAAAGGAAGGAAGAGAGAAGAAAGAAGGCCTTATAAGCACTGCTGCTGTCTGGTGCCCTCCAGTCACCCCTGAAGAAGGGTCCGAGTGGGACCCGAAACGTCGGGTTTTTTAATGTTTACAAGTAAATTTTACTTTTAAATGATTATAATTTGGTTGGTGTCCCCCTGTTTTCACCTTTAAGACTTATAGGAAAACATAATACGATTGTTCTAATAACCTAAACATGTGAGGCTTAATAGGTATACACTATAAAATTTTAACTCCCTTAAGGGTGTAAATGACCTATCCCATGGGCATGGAGTAAGCTCATGGGCGACACCCTTTTTGTGTCGAGCAAAAATGGAGGATGCATGTGCTTTCCAATCCCACTGTGAGTGACACAGCATTTGATTTTAGCCGCATTTATGCATCACAAATTGCGCACTGACAAGACACCGCAGGAACATCACACATGCGAATACACACTCGACCATTTCAAACCAATATATATAACAGAGAACGTTCGCGATATTTCACATCTTTACAGAGACAGTCCCGTATATATACTCCAGATTTCTGACCTTCTATGTAGTGCCAATGGGGAAATTACTGTTATGCGAAATTACAAAATAAGGATACACAGGACATTTCCCAAATCAAGGGTAGGATAACTGGTAGCTGTGCATCACAGATATCTGTTAATCTAAACCCACCAAATATTCACTGCCAAATTGCCAAGAAATCATACATCTCTAGGTTCCTCATTTACACCCTTAAGGGTGTAAATTTTTACTATATAAACTAATACAAACTAATAAAGCTACTTAAATGATTGCGTTGCAAATTTTGTGTTTTAATAGTTGTGTAAAGCCCTAGCCACCTTGCTTGAGAAAAGATCCATTAGACAAATTTCGAAAAGTCTTATAGATCATACTGATATAAACTAGCAAGGCTAATAGAACAATGTATTAGACTAATACAAACATCTATAAGACAAGTAAAGATTCTATAAGACTAATACAATACTAATAAGACTAATAGAAAAACTTATTAGACTAATACAAATCTCTATTAGAATTTTTGCTAGGGATGCGTATAGGGATGTAATAGAAGTATGCGAACGTTTAAAATTATCCTCTACATATCAAAATGCACTGGAAGCGGGCAGCCATATATGAAGGAAGTGAAAAAGACTACACGTGAAATGTTCTCCCAGGCTTTTTCTTAACGCGATTTGTGCAGGCGAAAGCGACGCACGAAGTCACCGTTGCCGTCTCAGATATTTAGATGCTTAAAAAAAAAACAAAACATGGCACAGTGTTTAAACACCACGAAACAGCGTCACGCTGTCTGCGCGCTCCGCCGTCTGTATGGTTATAGTGTACTAGAAAGGTAGTACACTCTAGTATGGTCGTCTGCTACTCTTTCCTTGAGCAATATGGCGGCGACGTCTTCACTTTCGGCCGGCCGCTTCCACTCCAGAAAAGTAATATATAACCTCCTTGCTGACCACAGACGACAGAGTTGCAGCGACGCTATCACGAATTGCTGTCCCTACGGGGTTTAAACGTAGGTACGACTTTGTTGACACGTCACTAGAAAACTGCCCCCCTCGAAATCGAAACCGAAAGTGAGCTTTTAAGGGAGTCGTATTAAAAAAAATACTCATTGCGTTGCGAGGCGCCATGATACTCTTTTTGGGGTTCTCCCGCCAGTGCTTTCACTTGCAGCACCAATACGAGAATGTCAAAAATTTATGTCAGTACACTTTTAAACTTAAATATATAACCTCCTTGATCGCCACCTATTCATACAATTCAAGTCAAGTCAAGCCGCTATTAAGCGGCTATTTGGGTGAATCGAACGCTTGTTCCCTTCTCCTTCCTGATCGTTGCCTACTACCGGGGTGTTGCAACTGTTCAGCATGGAAGCCTCTTTGGAGAGCATTTTGTCGCGCTTGCTTGTTCCTGATAATGCTGTCATTGCTCAGGTATGGGTTTCCTAGCTATTCTAGAATCTCTCACGGAACCCACGTTGATTTGTTCTCGATAATCACCGACCTCGATGATTTTTTTCGGCGCGGTCAGCTGTGGTAATACCGACAGTCACATGTTACACGCGTACGCTACACGTGCCTGAGGACAGGTGAAAACAGGCGTTGTATCTTAATGAACCGTGGTACATATACAGAAAAAGACTGGGAAAAGGTTTGCTGAGGCCTCCGTTTTCGTTCAACAGTTGACAGTCTCCAATCGCGACTGTTCTGTTTCCCCCCCCTCTCTCTCTCTCTCTCTCTCTCTCTGACTGTCTACATATTTGATACAAACGCGGGAAATTTTTTTTTTTCTGTTAGTTCGATGCTTGTGCTCGAACTGTTTGAAAAAGGCGAGCTTTCCCGGCCTCCCGTGCTTCATACGATTGAGTTTTTTTGTCTGTTTCGTGGAACGAGTGAAAGTGGCTGTTAGCACTCTGATATCTTGATTGTTTTGCTACCTATTATTGCTCTGTGCAACGTTCAAACGCAGACCTCGTGTTTGTTGTTTACACACAATAATTTTTGTTAGGTTCTCAATGAATTCAGTCGTAAGCACGCCTGTATCGTTCAATCATAAACGCAAATAGTAATACCTGTACTGTGCGTTTAGTCGCAGTTGTGCCCAGTACCTTGCTGTATAGAGACCAGCAGCTGGTAGCTGATGGATGAGGTTTTCTTTTAGTTTCTCTCTCCGATAAGCGTCAGTGGTGTCATTATGGACTTTTAATGGGATGCCATGTTGTCATAAGTTTGGCACCACAATATAAATGTTTTTCGTCCATCTGGCACAAAGAACGGCGATCAAGTCAAAAACTAAATGCACACTGTGCTTCTGTTGGGCTCTAAGCACAATGTAAAATCGTATTGTGCAGAGAATTGTGCAGGCACACTGTGAAACAATATGTTCAAGTGTAGTCTCATGTGATGTCTGTCTGGTTGTGCTTGTGACCTTAAATTGAGGCGTGTGCTTATGTGTGTATCACGGTGTGCTGAAATGTTTAGAAAGACATGCTCAACTCGCACACTGGCAGTATGTCTAACCAGTGTGCTATATGCAGTATTTTGTAGATGCGCACTTTTTTTTTTCTACTCAAGCTGTAATAAAAGTTTTAACTCTTGAAGGCATCAAGCAATAATAAAATTTGAACATTTGACGTCATCACTGAGGACACCAGGTGATCTAGTTTAGGGCCTCAAGGTATGTCTGTCTTGCTTTGGTCATATGCCTGTTGCACACCTACATGCACACTTATGCAAAGTTATCATTGTTCTTAAAAGCACTGGTACATGGGCTACATTTTTGGCTTTAGGAATGTGATGTGGACAGAATAGCTTCCAGGTGGTGTCACGATTCATGACATGCACATGAGCACAGTGTGTGTTAATTTCATAACAAAACTGCCAAGATGAGCGAGCCAGGTTAGTCTTGCTTAGTGTGGTATGCTGCACTGCATGAGGCTGCTTTTGTATGGAGTTGTTTCAGGACATTGTATTGCCAGGTGTAGGACTCATGTGAACTATGTCTCATAGGCAATGGAACTTGCCATCCACTGTACATTCGGGATTATAAAAGAAAAAAGAAAATTTCTTATACAGCTACAAAATTGAAGATTCCATCATATTTTATTGTGGTTACGTTATAAAAAATCTATGGAACGTGCTATGAGCACAGAGCGGTTTGAGCTAATACTTCAAAAACGTGATACACTTTCCATTGTAATGGAACCCAATCAAGGTATAATTTTTTGACCCTAGTGGCTCTCTTGTGCAGCTTGCACAAAGGAGACAGTTGCTACGGAAAAATTAAAACCGGATGTAGCCCTCGATTTTTGTTTAAATTTAAGGGCTTAAATGGAAAATCTGCTTCTAACATTAATTAGATTTTAACATTTCCTTACAAATGCAATAAATCTAATCAAATTTCATGCATTAGTGAATCAAATTCGCTGATGCTTTGCCTTATTTTTGAATAGGAGCCCCAAATCATCTACATATAGGAAAGCTGGCATGATTTTGAGGTGGCACAAAAAATACATTTTTCGTTTTCTTGGTATACATTGTTGTTGTATTGTAATTACATTCCACCACGACAGATGGCACTGCCATCTGTTGCCATCTGTATATATACATGTGCACATCACCAATAAAGGTTGTTGTTGGTTAGCCTGCAGTGGTGGCTCGTGTGCGGAGGCCGCTCCGGTATCGGCCGTCGGCCGCGATACTACATTGGCGAGGAGGGTGGGACCCGAACCCACGCGGGCAATGCCCAGTATCACTCATATCACTCAGAAGTGAAGGCGTCGCTGAATGCCCAGTATCGCTCCGGGCTGAAGGGGGGTTCTCAGTCTGAACATGTTGAGGCGGCATCTTGGCCACCTTTGATGCGTTCCATGTCTTCCCGTCATCAAGACTGAAAGTGGATGGTCCCTTCTGTTCCATAACCTTTCGAGGATGGCTGAAGGAGAGGTCCCCCTTGAACCCAACAGTTGGCTTCCTGATGCGGACCCGGTCGCCCACAGCTATGTCAGTGTTTGGTGCCCGACACCTGTCGGGGTAGATTTTGCTGTATGCTTGCTTCTGCTTCACTCTGTACCTCAGCTGAAGAAGTTCTTCGATTGGGTCAGTGAAGAATGACGGAGATGGGTGACCAACAATGTCTAAGCGAGTCCGAGGCAACCTTCCATGGAGAAGCAGTGCTGGTGCAACCCCAGTGGTGGCATGCGGTGTGCAGCGGTAAACCCCTAAGTAGTCCCTCACGGCTTCCTGAAGTGTTCTGTGCTCCAACAGGGCCAACTGGATGAAGTTCTTAAATACACGGTTGAAGCGTTCAACCTGTCCATTCGTCTGAGGGTAATATACTGAAGAATGTGTCAGGCGAATTCTGCGCTCTTGGAAAAATCGGGGGACCTCTCGGGAAGAGAACTGAGGCCCATTGTCGGCGACCACTTCATCTGGGTACCCCTCCCGGGAAATACTTCAAGCAAAAAGTTGGTGACTGTCCTTGTCGTGACCTCTCTCCTGAACTTCACCTCGGGCCACTTGGAGAAGTAACCAACTAGCGTGATGGCATATCTGCATACCTGTGGAGCTTTCTCGATCGGACCAACGATGTCGATGGCCAGCTTCTGCCACGGACGGTCAGGTAGTGGGAGGGGTTGAAGGGGAGCAACAGTGGTCTTCGCGCTCTTATCTGCACTTTGGCACACACTGCAGTTCTGTATGGCGCCTTCTACTTGCCGATCCATACCAGGCCACCAAAAGCATTGTCGCAGGCGTGCCTTCGTTCTAACTATTCCAGGATGCGTTTCATGCGCTATGGCAACTACCTGATGCGAGAGAGACCTTGGAACAACAAGTCGTTCTCCATGAGTAAGCCATTGACGACAGAAAGTTCTTCCCGCACAGTGAAGTACGGCTAAGCTTCCTTTGAAATGAACTTGTGCGGGGGCCAAGACGCCATCACGTAGCCTTTGACGCCTTCCAAGGTGGCATCGTCACGCGTGGCCTGCTCAAATTCCTCTTTGGCAATGAACAGCGGCTCCACGAGGAGTATGACCTCTTCCTCAACAGGAGTGTCTTGCTGTGGCAGTGCAGTTTGCTCATCGATGGCAGCAGAAACTGGCAGGCGCGAAAGCGCGTCAGCAACCTTGTTTTCCGACCCTCTCTTGTACTCAACCTTGTAGTTGTAGCGAAGAAGTCATTCCGACCACCTTGCAATCCAAAACGGTTGTCGCCCCGTTCCCTGGGTAGACAGCAATGCCGTTAGCGCAAGATGATCCGTCTGCAGCGTGAAAAGTCGTCCCCGTAAGTACACATGCCATTTTTCACATGCCCAGATGCATGCTAAAGCTTCACGCTCAGCAGTAGAGTACCTCCTTTCAGTCTTGGTCAAAGTTCTTGACGCAAATGCAACTGTGTGAATGCGCTGGCTGTCTCTCTGCTGCAAAACTGCACCCAAACCGTACGCAGAGGCATCAGTACTGACAATGACTGGGAGCGCTGGATCGAACATGCGCAATACGTTGGGCGAGGCCAGAAGCTCTTTTACTTTAAGGAAACTGGCTTCCGAGGCTGCATCCCAGTCGAAGGGAGTGTCCTTGCGGAGCAGGCGCCGCATAGGCTCTACTTCAGTAGCAAGGTGTGGAACAAACCTTGCATAGTACTCGATGAGGCCCAGGAAGGACCGAAGCTTGCCTGCGTTGGTCGGTGTTGGGGCATGGATGATTGCGTCAGCCTTTGTTTGAAGGGGTGCTATTCCTTCAGCACTGACAGTTCCTTGACATTGCAGTTCCTTGACATTGAAGACGCATTTGTCGTTTAACTTCAACCCCGACTTTGAAATGCGCTGCAGGACTTCTTCGAGGTTTCTCACGTGCGCTTCCTCAGTCTTTCCGAACACAATGATATCATCGATGTAGCGAAGAACGCCTTTGCAGCCTTGAAGAATTCCAGTCATTAGCTGTTGGAACGCTGCAGGGGCAGATGCGAGGCCAAAGCAGACCCTCTTAAATCTGAACAGTCCCTCATGGGTAATGAACGCTGTTAAATCTCTGCTGTCAGGATGAATAGCAACTTGGTAATATGCTGAGGCCAGATCTAACTTCGAGAAATGCTGTGCTCCCCTCAGGGCATGCAGAAGCTCTTCTGTGTGGGGCAGTGGGAAGTTGTCAACCACCAAAGCCTTGTTCGGCTCTCTCAAATCAACGCAGAGCCTAATGGTTCCATCTCCCTTTGTTACTACGACGATTCGTGACACCCACTCAGATGCGTTGACCCTCTCGATAACGTCGGCTGCTAGGAGACGTTGTAGTTCGTTAGAGACCGACTTCCTCACGGAAAATGGCAGGTGTCGAAGTCTTTGTACAACTGGGGCCACCTGCTCTCTCAACTTCACCTTGTGCTGGACACCTCTGGCAAGCCCCAGGCCCTGCGATGCCAAGTGGGCAAACTTGGCCCATAACATGGCAGGCATGCCAAACTTCGGGGGGCCCATCTGACTGTTCCCAGCAGTAGTTTGTGGCTGCTTGCTCTCTTGGTTTTGGCCCAGTGTGGGCTTCAAAATCCGCGGGTGTCTCAAAAATTGGTTCGATGGCCGTGTTCAGGCACCAGAGTTCAGTGCCTAGAATCTGAAGTCCCAGGGCTTGCACGGCGTCGAGACCAAGGAGCAAAAACCCATGGAAGCTGCTCGTGTCCTGTACATCACTTCGGCTTGGAACAGGCCCAGTATGGGGATCTTCTTATGGGAGAAGTCTAGCAGGGTTGCACTGGGGCTGTGAAGCTGCACGTCGCCAAACAAGCTTCTGAAGTGATTCTCTGCCATTATCGAAACCGCTGAACCCGTGTCAACAAGGACGTAATGGCCTGTGTAGGTAACGGCGAGTCAATGGCCCGGACCCTTACATCCACGTGGATTCAGGGTCCGGGCCGTTGTTAATTGTTAATGCTCTCCACACACACAGAAGCCAAGAAACGTGTATAAAGTATTTTAATGCGATACTAAGGTTTTCACTGCCAAGAATCTGCAAGCTAGCCCCATTGCAATGGGCAGCACGATGATGTGTGAACGCTGTCACCTAAAGGTAGCTGAAATCGCTGTCAGAGTCGCTGTACAATAATGAAATCATAATTGTTTGCATGTGGAACTGATAGCAGCTGGCATAGTTGATGCGACTCTGCCACGAGTTGCTGTCTTCATGTGACTTAGACCTACGTTCATCTGTGTTGGCACATCACTATGAAATGGCCCCTTGAAATTGAAACTGAAATTGGGTTTTTAAGATAGCTGTACTAAAAATGGTTCTAAGGCACCAGAATACTGTTCTTAGAGGTCAAGATGTCAGTGCTTTTATTTAAAGCAAAATACAAAAATGTCTAAAATTTATCTGTACTCCATTAAGTTGTATGAAAGGGAAAATTAGAATCCACCCGTTTTTGTAGCACCAGGCTACAAGCCATCCACACTACATTCGAACCCCGGACCAGGACGAATTTTTCGGCAACTAGGAAGCTTTCATTTCTGAGAAATCTGGATGGATTTTCTTGTAGCCTTGTGCTACAAAAACGGGTGGATGCTAATTTTCCCTTTCATAAACGTTACTCCACCTTGCGGGTTTCCGCAGAACTCATTTGCGATATATTCCGTTAAGTTGTCAAGGGGCAGAGGTGTGTCACTCCTTTGTCTTGTGGCACAACTGGTGTGTAAAGCATTTCTATGATTCTTTCATAATGAGTGGTGTTTGGTGGTGCCATTTTTGCATTTATTGTAATGTTGAATTATTATGCTACTGTTCAGTGAATGCAACATCTTCGTAGCTTGATGTTTGAAGTTTATTTCTTTCTTATTCAGAAAGAGGGAGTAAGAGCTAAAAGCACATTGCCTGACAGAGGCTCTTGCTCCTATGCCCATTCGGCGTGCATATACATGGTTTCCATGCAAGTAACACAATACAACAACCAGAGAACCAAACAACTCAAATATGCATGTATGTAGTTTTCACTCCAAATAAAAGAAAATACATCATACAAAGATCATACAAAGGCTTCATGAAAACAAAACATATCATACAAGTACTTCATGAAAATATACTTATGGGTACCAAGTTATGAGCTTTTAATATAAAACAAACGTGCGTGTACACACACACACACACACATACATACATAGACAAAATGGCATACATATAAGGTTGACGAGATTTATTTTATTGATAAGATATCCGAGAATTGAAGAGCAAGTTTTTTACCACTTGTTCAAAGTGGGGTGCATAGAAATCTATGTGAACTACTCTAGTTCTTGACGTCTGTAGTTAGTTTGTATGAGTGGTGGCATTCTCGTTGGGTGACGTAATTGATATTGAGGGAAAGAAATAGGAAGGCTACTAACATGGAGCCCGTGCTTTTTTCTGTGCAAGAGCAATCTATAATAGTAAATAAGTGATTAATGAGTGTTTATCAAGAAGATTGTGAGTGAGTGAATCTCTCAGTCTACCGCGGTAGCTTTCAGAAATTTGTATTACCCTTTTTTTGTAATTTTATTAATATTTTATAGTTGTTGTTCCCCAGGTTAATGCACAATAAGTAAGTTTGGAATAAAACAGGGCCTAGTACATTGCTTTCTTTAGTGGTAATAGTATAAGATTACTAATTTTATACATAGAGCCTACTACTTTGCTCTGATCACCGCAGAGTTTATTGACGTGATTGTCCCAAGAGAGATTTTCTTGAGACCAAACCCCTAAGAACTTTTGCGTTGTTACTTGTTCTATCTGCTTTCCTCTAAATAAAACAGTAATACCCCTGTCACACGGAGCATGTAAATGTCATTCGCTGCAAACGACATTTGCAACTAATGTCATTCTGTTTTCGCGTTCCTTGTCTACACGGTCACACAAAATGACATTCGCCAGTGATGACGATGTTTACCCGCCGGATACTAGGATAACAAAATGTTACAAATTGTGCCTTTTATTTGCATATTTTTCTCTTTAATGCTAGAAACACAGTGGTAAACTTCGGCAGGCTATGTGAAAATATATCGCGATACGATACGGCAGCATTGACAGGGAAGAAATTCGCACAAGTAGCCAAAGCAAGACTAGCCCAAAAGCCGCTTCGATTTCTTCCGTAACCGGCGATATCGTGGACCGTGCCTGCGTTCCCGTGACCGTGATGGACGGCGATCAGTGTAAACGAACATTAATTGCCCTCCAGGTATTCACTACAAAGCGCTGCAACCGGCTGAAGCAGCTTAAGCAACAAACGTGCGTTTGTAAACATGGCCGACAGCGATGAAGCGTCGGAGTAAGCGCGGAGTCTGGGAACGAGAATATAGTTGCACAGCATACTGTACGTCAGAAAGTTGTCAAAGGGCCACAAGAGAAACTGAGAAGAACCGTAACGTTGTGTACATTTTGCTTTTCCTTACCAATTTTGCATCTTATTGCGAAGCCCCTGTCGTCGAGAGTATGCATGTAGCGACTGAATGGTTCAGCGAACGCATTCAGTGGGCGAATGCCATTAGGTGTGAATGTCATTCGCTATGCCCGTGTAGCAGCAAGAAAAATGAAATTAACGCATAATGACATTCGCTGCGAATGCCATTACACGTGCCGTGTGACAGGGGTATAATACTAAGAGGAATTGGCTTACTCATAGGTTTAAATACTATATACTTTGTTTTGGTAACATTTAACTGAAGTTTGTTTAAGTTTAGCCAGTCAGATAATAAATGTAAATAAGAATTAATTTCTTTTTCAATCTGTTGTAGGGAAGCGTTTGAGAAGAAAAGGTTAATGTCATCCACATACATGACTGTGTTCGGTTTAACTGAAATGCTTGGGAGATAATTAATGTATATGTTAAATAATACAGGGCCAAGTATAGATCCTTGCGGAATGCCAGTCATTACAGTAAAACCTCGTTATAACGAAGTTGAAGAGGGAGCCATAATTACTTCATTATAACCATTAGTTTGTTATAGCCAATCTCCATTTCATCTATGGGAATTTCAAGGGTAATTGCGATTGCTTCGTTATATCCAATAGTTTGTTATATCTGGGTTCGTTATAACGAGGTTCTACTGTATTTTAATGATGTGGGGAGGTTGCTTCATTGAGTGAAACATATTGAAAACGATCTGTTAAGTAGCTTCGCATGAGATGTAATGTTGTACTGCGTATCCCACAGTTATAAAGATTAGATAACAGTATTTCATGGTTGACACTGTCAAATGCTTTACACAGGTCGAAGAATGAGCGGACTGTGTATAACCGATCTTCAATATCTTGTGGTATTTGCTGTTTGACTTTGAGGAGTGCATCCTCGCATGATTTATTTTTTTGAAATCCATATTGTGATGGACTAATTACCGTACACTTATTTAAAAATCTTTCCAATCATGAGTTTATACCTCAAAAAGTTTTGAAATAAGTGGCAGTATTGATATAGGTTGGAAATTGTTTACAGAATGCTCTGCACCCCTTTGTGAATTGGCCAGACTCGGGCAATCGTAAGTTTGTTTGGGAAAATTCCATACTCGAACATGTTATTAATAATGTGGGCTAGGACTACAGATATGAGGTCTGACACATATTTTATGGGAGATGCCAGTATACTGTCAAATCCTGCAGCTGCATTCCACTTAAAACTTGTCGGAAATAATAGGAGAGAATTTGGCACAGATTGTTTTACTACAGTGAGTCGTACATCTTCTGGATTTTCAAAGGAAGCACTGTTACAGCATTGCACAAAGTGAGTATTTAGGGCAGTGGCTGCTTCATCATCTGTAATGGTACCATTTACCGAAGATATTCGTAAGTCTTCACAAGCAGCATTTCCTCCAGACAGCTTTTTAATTCCTAGCCAAGTTCTTCTTGGATTCGTATAAATACACAAAAAAACCTTTTCATAATATTTTTCCTTCACTTTTCTTAGCTCTGAACTAACTTGGTTACGATACATCTTAAAGGGGTTGTGAGATGTTTTATGAACATTTTGTACTAAGTGTGTATTCAGGATCCTGACCCTCCAATCAACAATATGCATTGTTCCATTGCATCGTGTGGGTTGGTTTAGAGCAATAAAAAATGCTGTTTCGGTTTCACTGCCCGCGTTCCCCTCAACCCTGCAGTTAACGTCATGTTAGTAGCCACCAGACCTCTGAGATTGGCGCGCCCTTGGAGGCCATGGGAAAACAAACTGTGCTGCAGCTTTGCTTCAGAATGGCGGCACTGCACAGTTTGTAAGTATTTTCTTTCTTTCTAGCTTTCAAGTAAATCGATTCTTTTAGAGAAAACGCAAGTTCACTATACCTTTGCACGTAAAAATATCTTACTGCAACATCACTGAAAGGTATCATGCCAGCCTGTCGTGTCGCATAGTCATTTCGGGAGCGCAGGAACGCTGGGATTTCGAACGGCCGTTATTAAATGTGTGCTGAGTATTTTGCCGAAATATTGCGGAATCTGCTTGTCGAATGCATATTGAAGCAGTGAAAATTACAACCGGGCATCTCCATATTCTTTTCATGACCCCTTTAAATTCAGCTAATTGATTAACATCATGCATTTTAATTAAAGTGTGTGTGGTACATTTGATTTTTCATTTTAATTTTTGTGAAAAGCACAGCATTAACCCACGGTTTCCTCATTTTTTTAGGTCGTTTTATAACACTATGTTGCAGGAAGGCCTTATCGTAACAAGCAATAAGTTTATCAAAAATGAATTGCATGCCTTATTTGGATCACTTTCAGGGAGTTCAGATTCCTAGTTTATTTCACTAATAAATGAGCAAAAATGGTCTAGTGTTGTAGTATCAATGAAGTGATAGGAAAAGGTGTTACGCTGCAATTTCTTGGAGCAGGGAAGAAAACAGAAAATCGGAAGATCTTATGTCAACGGACATGACTCCGGCAATCACAGAGGGAGCATGTACATTACTGATACAAACATCTAATAGGGCGGCACTAGAAGTGATCACTTGTGTTGGCAAACTTCTAACATTCGAGCATGAATAAGAGTGCAACAACTGCTTGTATTCTCTATTTGTTGCATTTTTGGCCGTCATATCTATGTTCGTATCACTTAGTATGGCGAACGTTTAGCCTGTTTCGCTGAGATAAGATAGAGTTTTATCTATATAGGAAAAGAAATCCTTTTTGTTGTCGCATGGTGGTCTGTAAACTACTGAAAATGTTACTGTTTTAAGACAAATAGGGAGGCATTAAATATTTTGATTGCTTGGCAAGAAATCTGAAATTACCTCCAAGTTTAGATGATTTTGTACATGAGCAGCAAAGCTGCCACCCCGGGCATAGGTGTAGTTTAGTTCGTGATATTGTAGTTATCAAGCAGGAAAGGGTAATCCTTATCGCAAAGCGACGTTTCATTAAAAAGAAGTACATCAAGATCGGCTTCGGTCTGCTGAAGCAACCCTTAAATTTTATCTTGCTTAGTTTTTAAGCTTTGGGTATTTAAATGAAATGTTGAAATATGTTTTTCAAGCCCAGTAGATATATTTCTGAAGGAAACATAATCACGATAGAGACAGTCATAGAGTGAAGCTATGACTATACTCTAAAAAGTTAAAGAATGCTTTGAGGGAATAAGGTTAGGTTATCTTGCTAATGTTGTCAGTGCTGAAAATATGCAGAACAGCAGATGTTTTGTTACGTCTAGCCATTACTTTGCCTCCAGTGGTCCACACATATTTCCAACTAGCCTCATTTTTCTTTCGTTTCGCAGCACTCAATAATTGCTTGCCTTGCCTTGTCAAGTGCTCATTGATGAACACCGGACAATTTTCATTAAAACGAAGCATTCTGGTATCAATTTCTTTCATTTTTGTTTTAGCAAGAAAGCCGTTCCTCTTAATGCGGTGCACAAATCGAACAATTATGTTCGTTATGCTTAGCTATTGGCACCTTATGCACACATCAATGTCAGACTCTTATAATTTTGCAACTAGTTCGCCGATCTTTTTAATGATGGCTATTGGCTCTGCGTCAACAGGAACGCCCTTGTTTTCTAAGTTATTGGAGTGTTGGTAAGTTTCAAGTCATCAAGTTTTTGCGTCAGCTTAGCATTTTGCACTTTAAGTTTCTTGTTTTCTGTTATGACAGCCTGGACCGCTTCTCTCAAGGCTCCAAGGTCTTTAATTTCCTGTTTTAGTTCTTTCATTTCTAATAGAGTTTCCTTTATCTCTTTGAGTTCATCAATTATCTCAGCACGCAATTCATCTACAGCCTTTTTTTGACATAGCAATATTCCACTAGCTAAAACCAGAAAGTACAAAAGCAGCTTGATGCAGTCCGGCAGCCGTGCATAGATAGGAGTGTAGGAAGTAGAATGTGTAGTTCTTACTTGCAAAAGCAGATAGATAATGTTAGTTGTATGCTCAAGATGCACTGCTGCCGAACTACAAGCCCTGTCGTAGATCCGTCGCATTTTAAAGCCAGCCGTACGGTACTCCTGCGCTCTTGTGGTAGAGAAAGGCACAAAGGAACCATGTGAGCCTCTGAAGACGTCTTAATTTTACTCAAGACGTGGCTAAATAATCATAAAACACACCCTATGTTATTAGCAGCAAGATAATTTTTTTCTTACAAAAACATTTTTAAAAGATGCCTAGTAGTGTTCGCTGCACCTATTATTTTCCACTCTAACTTTTGGGGGCTTCCAGACATATGCATCAAGGGGCACTGGTTTCAATGTAATCGTTTGCATTCCATTTAATACATTTACTGGGCTGCTCCCCCCTTCCCAAACACAGGGGCAAAAATAAAGCCATCTAAAAACAGGTCCCTATAAACAGTGCGCACAGGTCTGGAGGCCCTTGAAAAACCCTAGAAGTTGAGAAAGTCTGATTTTAGCCCCCTTGGAAGTCCCAGAATTCCTTTCTTTCCTTGAAAACCTTGAGTTGTCAACTACCTTCCTGTGGAGGATCAACATTGACCTGGCAAACTTCGTATTTCAGTGATGCAATTGGACTCTGATGTATCACTCAGGTAGAGGGATCACAAAATATTTTGCGGGTGAAGTGGAAACAAGGTGGTCCTGGTCACTATTCGTGATTGTGATAAAATTGACTCGAAATGCCTGTTTTGGGCTCAGAACAGCGATTCCAAACTTAGTTTCACGTAAAAAAGTTTGTTTGTCTTAGAAAAAATATACAAATGTCTGCCTCTGAAGATGCTCTTTGCCAATTTTGCAATTTCTGAACTTTGAGCGCACTTAGCAAAAGAAGTGGTGCATTTCTTGACCGCAACACTTCTCAACAAAGCACAAGGGAAATACTATTCCACAGGTGTTTTATTACAGTTGTCAGTGGGAGGAATTTTGATTTAAAAAATCACAAATGCAGCAAATGGGCCAAAATACCTGTAAGTCCACAATTTATTGCTGTGCACAGTTTAAACTGAGCATAATAAAACTTGAAGACCTCCAAGGGGCCCTATAACACATTTTAACCCCTTAAGTGCTTTTGATGAGCAGAGCTCGTCCTGCCCGTACTGTCCCCACACTGCTTTGGACGAGCAGAGCTCGTCCTAGCGGAATAGTTACTCCCCTTTATTGTTCAGGATGAGAAGCACTCGTCTACGGCTTAGATTGCGTGTCGTCCACCAGATGGCAGCATTTACTCGACGAGTTAGTTTTCTCCTGTGGAAAAAGCGCGGTTTTTGTGTGAAAAGATGGCATGCGGTGGCGGCGACCCATGCATAGCTGGCACTTCAACACGAAAAAGAAGCTTTTCATTTTCCTCATCTTCTTCGAGTGATGATGATTCTGATACAGATGTTTATTTTGTGTCCGGAAGTGAAGAGAGCGATGACAGTGAATTGAGCAGCTCCTCTGGTGATGATGAAGACAGCTCTGAAGAGAACATCGCGAGTGCTCGTCAGTGGATCCTGCTTGATGTGAACAATCCTCCTGCGAAGCCTCCTCGCTTTTCATTTTTGGCCATTCCAGGCAAGACATTCAACGTGTCATCGCCAGGTGACCTTATGGAATATATTCAGCAGTTTCTGGATGATGAACTCATATCACTAGTGGTAGACGAAACCAATTGCCAAGTGGCTGAAAAGTTGAAGTGCTCTCCTCTGAGTGAACACTCCCGCCTCAAAAAATGGGTGCCAGTTACAAAGGAAGAGATGTGGGTATTCCTTGCACTCCTGCTATTGCAGGGAATAGTTCACAAGCCTCGACAGGAGTGGTATTGGTCCAAGAACATGTGGTTGTTTACACCTGTTTTTGGAGAGATGATGTCCTGCCACCGGTTTCTGCTGATTATGCAAATGTTGCACTTTGTGGACAATGCCAGCATCGCCAACCTTAGTGGCCATCCACAGCCGAAGCTGTGCAAGATATAGCCATTTTTGGAGCGACTATTGAAGAACTACCGTTCGGCATATATACCAGAAGGAGACATATCCATAGACGAAAGTCTAATGCTCTTCAAAGGAAGACTAGGATGGGTGCAATACATCCCGCTCAAGAGAGCAAGATTTGGCTTGAAATTTTTCTTGCCTTGTGAGGCATCTTCGGGATATGTGTGGGATGTATTGATCTATACAGGTAAAGGCACAAATCTCGGCACACCGGCAAATCTTGAACCTTCTTCACCAATGGGTACAAAAGTTGTTATGAAGCTCATCGAGCCCTTGCTAGGCAAGGGGTACTGCCTGACAATAGACAACTTCTATACTTCACCAGAACTCGTCAACCTCCTTATCCAGCACCACACGGATGTATATGGAACCGTGAGACCAAACAGAAAAGACATGCCTCCAGGTTTCCAGGCGAAGAAACTGAAGAAAGGAGAAGTGCAAGCCTACCAGCATGGTAAATGCATTGCTCTCCAATGGCGAGACAAAAAAGTAGTCTCTGTCATGAGCACAGTGCACACTGCAACCATGGAGACTTTCAGACTCGAAAGGGCGAGACGTCACAAAGCCCAGCATCGTGCGTGATTATAATCACACGATGGGCGGTGTGGACAAGTCTGATCAGATGCTGTCCGACTACCCTGTCCCTAGAAAACGGCAGGAGATATACTACAAGAAGGTTTTTCGCCACTTGATTGATGAAGCTATGTTTAACTCCTTTGTCTTGTACCAAAAAGACTGAGGGAAGATGAGCCACCTTGACTACCGCCTTGCCCTGATAGAGTCGATCCTGAATAGGTACCTTGATCCTTCAAGAAAGATAAAGCGCGGCCGGCTGTCTGGTGTCCTTGACCCTGTGCGTCTGAAGGAAAGGCACTTTCCTTCTTACATCCTGCCAAGCGAAGCCAAAGCTGCGCCAACAAGAAAATGCTTCATTTGCTGTCGGAAGCGAGGAGAAAACGGGAAGAAGTTGAGAAAAGAAACCCGCTTTTGGGCGTGCAGAAGCTGCAACAAGCCACTTTGCGTTATTCCGTGTTTTCAAATTTTCCACACAGTCCCGAAGCTTCCCGAGTGAAATATCCCAACGTATACACAGCCTACACAAGTGAAGAAAAACGTGGCATCTGTAACTGTTTTCTTTACAAGGTTTTTATTCCTAATAGCAGCAGGTAGCTGGTTTCCTATGTATTATTCAGAAATAAACTTCATTGTGTTGATTTGGCTAAATATGTGGTGCAAATATTTTTTCAACATCGACTAGCTGCTTTTTAGTACAATCAGATTCAAAATCAGAAATAAAAAAAATAGGCACTTTTGGTCGGGAAAATTTCAAAAGAATAAAGCACTTAAGCGGTTAAGCATAGCAAGAAAATGCTGTCAATCAATTCTGAAGGCTCCTGTGGACATATGAGCCAAATGTTACTGTATTGCATGCAGCAGGGAATTTGCAGTTAGGTTTCAAGATACAGTAGAACCCCGCTGTTACGTTCCCGGCTGCTACGTTTTCCTGGCTTTTACGTTGTTTTGGGCCGGTCCCGGCATACCTCCCATAGGATTCAGTGCATTATGGACCCCGCTGTTACGTCGCAGTGTGGGAACATTCCCGTATGTTACGTTGCGAATCCACAGTCCAAGCGGCCACCGCCGACAGCAATATTGACTTTTTAAGTAGCTTGACTTGGCTTGACTGTATTAGCTGCACTATGGGGGACGCCCATAACGCTTCCGGCTTCCGCCAGCAAAATTATGGCACAGGCGTGCAAACTGTTTGTGACGGAATCGCGTACAGTGATTACGTTTCCATCGATGATTCCGTTGTCCCCTCCGAGGTTTTCCCTGTCGACGAAATCATAGCCGAGTGTGCCAATGCGTGCACTGAAAGCGCTAGTACTGAAATAAAATTGTGTGCCGATCACCACTTCTCTCATTTTTCCATTTTTCCCATTTCTCGGCTCTTGCGTTTCCCGGCTCTTACGTTTATTTTCTACGGTCCCGTAAAAAACGTATCAGCGGGGTTCTACTGTACATTTGGAAGTCACCCGCTCGTCTTTCAACAGATCACGTCGGCAGGCAGGCACGGAATATGTAGGAGGAGGGAGAATTGCCATTGGCTTATTCGCGGACGCAGTTACTGTGGGTTCTGTGGGGCAGTGCCACATCCCTGTAGCAACTAGAAAATATTCAAGGTCATGACGCGCGCTGGCATAGCTTCTTGCCCCTTTTTCACCCTGCTCTATGTAGCTTCCAGCATGTTCTTTGGGACTAAAGAAACCCCCATGTGTTTTCCACCCAATGGACGTGATGGAGGGCCTTTATTCGGGACGAAAGGAGAGTGAACACGTTCGGAAGGTGGAACTCACCTCTAACTTAATGCTGTAGCCCTACAGATGGACTTTATCGTTTTTTTTTTTTGCAGTTAATTCATAATGCAATAAGCTCCTTAAGTGGTGTCACTCGAGGATTACTTGCGGAAGCATTGCAGAGCTTATTTAGCTTCTATCCTCATACTTTCGTTGCAAACAATTTTCATTGCTTTATCCAGTACCCTTATATTTAAAAATTTCACTAAAACATAAGCAGTTTGCCAAAATAGTCAGAATTTGGAAATAGTTTTCCTTAAAAAGGCTGTATTTAATTTTGTTTAAGCCACTGTTGTTGATGTCAAGGATGTTGACTACTATTCTGCTAAAAAGAAAAAAAAAACCATGCTGTATTGCAGTACAACGGATAGTTGGGCAAGTTGGTCGGTATTCATGGGGAAATTTGTAGTGCGCACAATAGATGAAGACACAGAGGAGGGAGACACCTGAGCATCAACTCACAACTGTTTTATTTTTGAAATAGGACTAAACATTAAAGCTCCACGAATCCACCTTAAGCATGAGTAAAATGAGTCATCCTGCTTCCATGCAGAATGCAAAGGTCATTGCACCAACGCCTGTCTAAAAGAACATTGAAACTCTCTGGGGAAGCAAACTTATTCATTCATTTATTCATTCATTATTTATTGATTCATTTGCTTGCATTTCATTGCAAGCTGTCAGTGTGATCCAGTATTTTTTTTTATACTAATATTTTGTTTTCTGGTAGAAGTAAACTAACGCGTGAAATAATGGAATCATTCCATATAAGAAGGTGTGCTGAAAAATGTATTAGCCAACCATTGGTGGTGCTCACCGATCAATAATTTGCTTTTTTGAATTTCGCTTGAGACTTGGTAATCTGTATGAACTCGACTTGTTTTGCTCATGCTGAGTGCAGATACGTGGTGCTTTTATGTGCAGTCTGTTTAAATGCAAAGCACTTCTTGCTCACTGTAAAGTGGACCGCATATGACATAACTATCATCATTTGGTCTGGTCCCCGAGAGTGTGTGTGCACTTTTTATATGCAGTGCCTAATCTGCGATGGTAATGATGATGATTTACATGTGCGCTTCTTCCTTCTTCTTCTCTTGCGCCCATGCCCTCAGCCCACTACTACACTGGCAAAACTGCGGATGGCAGGCACACATGCTGCATGTGCAAGCAGAATAAGACAAGGACAGTGTGTGTCGATTTGTCCGGGACACAGCGTCTCGCATAGCTATACATTGGTGTGCAGTGTAGTATAGCAAAGGTGTGGGACGGCATCATGCTGAGGCCACGCAAGCCACGTCTTTTACCGTCTGTGGTTCGGCGTGAACGTCTTTAGGCTAAGCTCAATGTGAAACTTTGACAAGCGTTCGCAGGGCTTCACAGTGCTTTGAGAGGTGTTTCTCGAAGCCTCGGACCACAACGAAATGCTGGAGACAAACACGGACCAGCCAAGTGGCCGTCAGATTTGCTGCTTCACTAGCCTTGCGCCACTTGTGCAAGCTTCACTGAATAAAAAAAAAAAAAATTGTGAGCGCTTGTTTGTCACTCTTCTCAGTGTCTTCGTCTGTTGTGCGTGCCACAAATTGCACATAAACATTGCATTCTTCTGGTTCCTAACAATTGGTACAATGTGTCCAATTGGCGAACTCTGCTTCACGGCGGCACCACTGCTATCATGCTGAAAACCAGCCGCAGGTCGTTTAGAAATAACTGTACCTAATATTGTTACGGAGAAATAAAGGAAGAAGAAGATTGGGAGAAGCTGCCGGCTGTGTGCTGTTGCTGGTCAGCCATCTTGGCCAGATTGACTACACCTGTATAATATCGTGTAAATACATCCTGTATAAACCTCTAACATCCCCGTAACAATATATTTACAAGGAAGCCATCAAAACACAACAAATGCACTGCCACATTGCATGCTGTGGCAAGTGTCTTGTGATCCTGCAGTCAGAGAAAGAGAACATCAGCTCATGCTGGTGGCGGCGGGTGCTCACTCACTTTTCGCAAGTGCAGATTCGATTGGAGGCTAAGATTTCTTGTGCATGACAGCGATAGGCTGAGGGTAAATAGAAATAAGGAGCACATCTTTGTGAAAATTGCAACAAAATTCATGAAACAAAAGCGTTGCAATTAGTTTTGTAAAGACAGTCTCCAATGCATCATGCATGTGTTTCTTGGGGCTGTATTCTGAGATGCGTTGCTAAAGGCAATAGTATCACTTTGGTGACATGTTCTCCTTTGGTGGTGATTTGCTGGTTGAAGAAACCAGAAACCCTCCCTCACTTTTCCTGTTTGTTCAACCAGCCAATCGCCACCAAAGTAGACACCAAAGGAGACACATTTGTCACAAAGTGATACTACAGTAAAACCTCGTTATAACGAAGTTAAATGGGGAGTGGTAATTACTTCGTTATAACCATTGGTTCATTATAACCAATATCAATTTCATCTATAGGAACTTCAAGGGGAATTGCGATTACTTCGTTATATCTGATAGTTCGTTATATTCACGTTCGTTATAACGAGGTTCTACTGTATTGCCTTCAGCGACACATCTCAGAATACAGCCCCTGCTCTGCTCTCTTGTCTACGAAACAATTACGTCCACTTTATGAGTGGCAGATGACCCTGAAAGCGAACATTTAGCACAAGCCATGCATTTCACTCATAGACCGGTGGGTTCAGCTATTGGGATATAACGAAAATAATCTGTACTTAAGACACTTTCTTCAAAACTGTTGTCAGTGCCTTTTGTTGTTGCATGATATGGGTTCCCCTTGTTTTTTTTCTGCGTGTCTGTGTCTCAGTTTTCACAGTGCTGTGGTTCTTATCTCATTCACGCACTGAACATTGCTGTAGTGCAAAATCAGTGTTTAGTCCCAGTCGAAGCTGCGCTGTTCAACCGCGAGCATCCGTTGCATGGACCATCAGTGCGTCAGTGCGGCGTCAGCAAGGCAATGCTTGCTGTACTATGCAGCCTCGTGGTGCATCTGTTCTGTTTTTGACGGCTTCATTATATATATATATCGGCTACAATTACTTTTCAACGACCTGCGACTGAACTTCAGCCGATAGCAGTGACATAACCCTAGACCTAGTTGGTCACACTTCACGCATTGCAAGTTATGAGCTCCAGTAAGGCAGTATTTTTTTTTCTTACAGAGGATGGTAAAAAACATTCTTAGCCACAGTGATATCAAGCAAAAATATTAACATTTGCCTTTTTTTAGAAAGCTATTCTCAAATTATAAACTTTTTTTTGCAAACTGCTTATGTTTCTGCAATTTTAAGCATAAGAGCATAAGTACTCTAAAAGCAATAAATATTATTTGTAATGAAATTGCAAATATAGAAGTAATTAACATCCGATTTTTGCTGTCTTCAGTTCAATTTGTGTACCACAATAAATTTCTGAATTACCATGTTTGTGATATTTTAAATCAAAATTTCTTCTGTAGCCAATTGTGATAAAATACTCTTTGGTAGCATTTCACTTGGTCCTTGTCGAAAAAAAGGTATCTTCAAGATGGTGCACCATATTTTTTTGCTATGCGAGCTCAAAGTTCCCAAATCGCAAAATTGGCAGAAAAGTCTCCATAGAGGCAGAAATTTGCATATTTTTCTCGAACAAATTTCTCTTGCACAAAATTAATTTCGTAGTTATTGTTCTGGATCTGGTCCCGAAACTTGTCCTTAATGCAAATTTCGTCAGAATAAAAAGGGTGACGAGGACCACCTGCTTGTTCTTACCTGGATTCACTTGTGTTACATTGGCAATTCAAATTTCAAATGTAGTAAACAGATAGTAGGCTTCACAGCACAGATGTTCTACCTCTATGTATATTTATAACTGCACTGCTGTGAATGATATTAAGCGAAGTTCACCATTACATGCAGTGCCAATATGGCACTTGCTTTATATTTTTACATGCAGACCTTGCCCATCTATCCTTCATGCCATGTAATTTTCCTCATATGGAATGCCTTGTTTGTTAGCATATGTAAAAACAATGTTGTTTTATCAGCATGAATTTTTTCATTGAGCAATGAGACATTGTGGTACAGTTTGGAGAAGTTTACTTGCAAAGGTGCAGAGTTGGTATCAAAAGTGCTGGTTAACATCTTTTTATTCATGCGTGGTGCAATGCTATAGTTTTGCATGGCATTTCCAAGAGGTGTTAATGCTGTTCTATATAGATGTTCAGTATGTCCAGTTTTGACCAAATAAAGCTTTAAGGGTAAGGCCTCTGCTCGGGAATATGTAGAACTGGAAAACAACAGTGGGACAGATAAGCACCAGTACTTGGTCGTTGGTTCCACTGGTTTGCATTCTTCTGCTACTTCTCTGTCCTTCTTGGCTTATGTTGTGAGGACTTAACACCTATATCTTTGGGCTTTGTTATTAATTTGTTTGCTTTTGTGGGCTCTTTTTTTTTTTGTAGAACAGGCAATGCATGCAAGGGAAGCTTGTGGTACTTGGGCCAATGTTTGTGAAGCACTTAAAAGTTAAAGCAGGAGAGTTCACGAGCGTCAATGCAAGGAAGTACTAGCAAGGCTGGATGTTTCCAACACAATGTTTCTGAGTCAAGTGCAGTGTCGTGAAGCGTAGTATTTCGTAAACAACACCTATGTAGTAAAGAAGTACTACATTGGATTCAGCTCTTCACCCTTGAGAAAGCTTTTAGGGGGGTTTTGAAAGCCCTTGAATACCCTTGAACTTTTTATCTCTAAAGCCACAGTCATAGAATTGAAACATTGTTTGTCATATTAATGTTGTACCTGCTCACGTTGTAGTGCTCTGGTATTGATCATCATGCATGTCCCCCCCTCACACGAAGTTATTCAAGCTAATGAAGGCTTCTTGTGCACTGTTTGCTTCAGTTCGCTTGTTATTACCTTTTCATTTTTGCCTGTCTACTTGTTTGTTGATGTCTCGCTGGCTAGTGTTCTAGTTTCACACATATGTTTAAGTAAGCATTTTCTCTTTATATACTGGTTCAGTTTTCTCTCGGTTCGCTCGGGACAATTCACTAGTACAATGAGAGTGTAATACAGTAGAACCCCGCTGTTACGTTCCCGGCTGCTGCGTTTTCCTGGCTGTTACGTTGTTTTGGGCCAGTCCCGGCATAGCTCCCATAGGATTCAATGCATTAGGGACCTCACTGTTACGTCGCAGTGTGGGAACATTCCCGTATGTTACGTTGCGAATCTACACTCCAAGCGGCCACTGCTGACGGCAATATTGACTTTTCACGTAGCTTGACTTGGCTTGACTGTATTAGCTGCACTGTGGGCGACGCCCATTACATTTCCGGCTTCCGCCAGCAAAATTATTGCACAGCTGTGCAAACTGTTTGTGACGGAATTGCGTACAGTGATTACGTTTCCATCGATGAGGCCGTTGTCACCTCTGAGGTTTTCTCTGTCGACGAAATCATAGCCGAGTGTGCCGATGCATGCACTGAAAGCGCTATCACTGAAATAAAATTGTGTGCCGATCACCACTTCTTTCATTTTTCCATTTTTCCCGTTTCTCGGCTTTTACGTTTCCCGGCTCTTACGTTTATTTTCTACGGTCCCATGAAAAACGTATCAGCGGGGTTCTACTGTAGTGAGTTTTGCACAGCCAGCTTCTGATAATAAAATTGTGTTGCATATGCAGACTACATGTGGCATAGTAACACCTTTGTAACATGGGCAGTTTAGATCATAGTCTAGCCGCTTTATATCGCTGCATTGATAGAAAGCGGTTGAGTCCTAGCTTTAATCACTCTGAAGCCTCAATGTGAAACCTGTTTTATACAACTACCTTTGTCACCTATCAGGCTTATTGATTGTTTGAACTTACTCATCGGTGCTTCACGCATTAGTCCAACCAGGATGATCTTTATTTCTGGACTGTGCAGTACGGTCATTTTCATTTTGCATTCGAAACTGGTGATGTGACAGGGGAACAACCTTGGCTGTAACTGAAGTGGTTTATAATGAGAGCTCCAGTTTCTACCTTCTAAACTCTTCCTAAGAGAGCAAGCAGCACCAGCTTCGTCTCCAATCAGTATTTATTTAGGTGAAACCTTTTCATTACAATGCCTTTGTAACATCCTTGCAGCATCTAGAGCTCCATTGCAACATCTTTATACACCATGCTAGACATTAACCGAAATTTCATTTCTTTAAGGTAGTGTTATAGATATTTACCATTGCACCTGTCATACTTATACCAGCATGTTGTAGACAACACATTGGTAGGTGTGCTCAGAAGTCTGCTAATGAACAGTAAAGTCTGGCTACTCGTGCACTGATCATATCAGGTAGCTGGATGGCAGTGTTGTACGGAACGTCGTTTTTTGGAACGATGTTCCTGGAACGAGTTCCTTTTGGGAGGAATGAAGGAACGCCATCGTTCCATTTAGGATTGGTAGAACTGTAACGAGAACGCGTTACATGTACGAAGGAACGGCAAAGGGAACGGCGTTCCTTCTGTACACGTTCCACTCCATGATGATCGCACATACACGGCACATCATGTAGGGCTGGGCTACAACAAGCCCTCCCTGAAGTCCCCGTTTTCCTGCCGCCGCTATAGCTACCTTATAGCAAATCACGCACGAAAATGCCATTCTATTGCGGTGTCGATGATTCGAGGAGGGTGACGCTTCCTCTTCACTGTGGCCGCACGACATCAGGATATCCTGCTACTCCCTGGTGGTGGCCACTTACTATGGCCGCTGGACAAATAGTTTCCGGCTGTCAGCCTGTCCTTTATGGGTGCACGGCAATGCGGGATGAACTGCATGCAACAGCAAAGTTACTTTCGTCCCTTCCCTTGTGATCCCGCCGCCAGGACTCCCTCCGAGCTAAAATACTGTCAACGCGAGCTTTACTATGGCGCCCCTCCCCGCATTGGTTCTGAGAACGCGGTTACGGCCATGGTTGTCCGTACTTGTAGGGCACTCTGTGCATCAATCTCGTCAAGGTATTTTAGTTGAACTGAACGGGCCGCCCCTAATTTAGCGTCAGAAGCCCTATGCCCTCAGCAAAAAGCAGAAACGAAAGGCTTTTCGAAAGGATATATACATGTGCTAACGCGAACGTGTGCTGAACATGCTTACATGCGTGCATGCGTGTTTGTAATATTGAGGGAAGATAACATCTCTCTCTAACCCGGACCTGGTTAATCATGGTCAGTGATGCTCAATTTGTTACTAATAAAAACTATGGTTTCATTGCTATAATTACTACACGACCAAAGGGTTAGCTACACAGGAATAACCAAACATTTTAATGCACAGCACCCCGTCCACTTTACTGTACAGCCTTATTTGCTGTATACCAGTGTCCTGTCAATTATGCTTGTGTGGTGTGGGTCATTTTCGGTTGGTGTCCCGTCAAATTATGCATGTGAGGCTATTTATTTTCTCATTTATTTTCTGCACCAAAACAGCATTTCAGCCTTGCCTTAATGTCGTTGTGCTTACAAATTGAGCAGGCAAATAATGCTTATTCCTAATGCATGAAGAAAAGAAGAAAACAGTCCCGCATTATTTAATTCAGCGGTAAATGCACAAGATAGAAATATTAAAATTCCTCACACGGACATACATTCAACGCAGCGATAATTAAAAACAAAAGTACAGTATATCACAAATACTTTATAGCGATGAGAACTAAGTAAAAGCAATGTATCCAGAACTGCCGATTAATTGATTAAAATGCTACAAGGGCTACCAATTTTGAGCAAGATCGTTTAGGACCGGGAATGCTGACGACGTCGGGGTATCTTGTTAGAGTATTTGTGCGTGGTACAAACCTTTATATGCTATCCTAAATCAAAAGGTCTGTTAACTAGCTTTCAGTATCAGATGCACCGCTGTTACATGTATTGGTGCATGCGAGTAACTACCTATTTGCAAATTGGAGGTGCAGTATCCTGGCTATGCATCTGAAAACTGAAGTGAAAAGTGCCATATATGTCGTACTTGTAATAGACTAGCGCCAAAGTTGCAGTGGAGTTGTCTGTAGTATTATATGTTTGGTGCTCCTTGAAAATATTTGCCTAGGAGTGTTTCTTTGGATATTTCTTTGTCTCCAGATAATATGCCGCCGGTGACGTTGAAATTCTGGAAATATGCATAGGTCAATGCGAGATTTAATATGCTCACTTTAATTTGCCTCAGGATTAGTTTTCAGTTTTAGAAATCAAATGTAACGTTAATGTAACGACACGTTCCAATTTTCGAAATGTGACTGGAACGCGTTCCTTTCTGAGTAAAGGAACTTGTAACGGGAACTCGTTACAAAATTAGGAAGGAACGAGTTTTCGTTCCTGTTTTGGAGGAACGTGTACAACACTGCTGGATGGTTAGTAGTTGCAGAGTCTGATTTTTGTTTTATATTTACTAAAATGTTTACCATATCTTAAAACTGTATCTGCTTTGTGCTTTGTCAAACTCTCAAGAGTTTGTGTAAGCTCTTTTTTTTTTGTTTGGTCAGGAGGGGAGGGTCCAGTGGGACTTTGCATAAACAGGTGTTATCTTGTGGTCTGCTTTCTTTTTTTTTTTTTGCATGGGGCTGTGAACTAGTCAAGCTGTCTAACACAGCTTTTTTTCACAGTCCTTTCTTTCTGTACGACAGAATGGAAAATAAACTTTGACTTGACTTGACATATGTTTGAAATAAAAAGGGGTGGTTATGGGCTGTTCTGTGTGCCACTTTCTGGCTTACCTCTCCTGACTAGAATCTATTTGTTTCTGTACTAGCTTCAGTTTTATATGTATCTGACTACCAAATGCCAGAGGGATCAGCCTGGCTATGTGTTCCCTTTAGCCTTGCTATTAAAAAAACCCTTGGTCTTTGGCGAAACCCTTACTGAAAGCAGGAAGAAGGGATGCCACTGGGTGTTTGAAATCGTAGCTGCATTGATTTCTTTTCAACATTTAACACAGTATGCTCACAAGTGTGTAAGTGATGATGCGGTGTGTCTGAAGGGTCACACATGGGCTTAGGAGAAAACAATAAACTTGGCCAGCAAATTGCCAGCTTAGCAGGATAGGCAGACAGTGTTTCTTGAAGGGGCCCTCTAACACTTTTCTCGCACCCGTTTTTATGTGTGTGTTGCATAGACTGGACGGTGGACAGATAAATGCTACAAGAATGACAGCAATAGGAGCAGGCAGTGCGAGGTTATTGAGGAGACAAAGTTTAAAATGTGGACCCTCAACTCGAATTTGCGGGGTCAGGTGATCACATTTCACTCTCCACAAGTACCATAGGGACAAGCCAATGGAATTGGCTTTAGGCACTTATGTAGCGGAAGTTCGTACACCATGGTTGCCTGTTCGCTCCAGTGTAGTGATGACGCCGTTGCCATGTCAACGAACAACGTGGAGCGAGGGCGTGCCACACTGTCAGTTATGAGCTTTTCTGACTGCTCCCACTTGTCAAAGTTAGAACGGATGCTTCTGCTTTGAACCGAGGCTTTACGCATTGTTCTGTGTAACGACACTCCAAGGCAAGTGCCATCATCTTTAAACTCACCGTCATGACCACTGAGAGGGGCCGGCGAATACGACCGTACTGTGCAACGTTTCTTCACGGGTTGTTCAGCTAAATGCGCAGACATGGAAGCATAGAAGTGGCAATAGGGAATTTTAGTGTGTCTGCATAACCCCAATGCGCAAAGCACTGTGTAGAGTGGAATACCAGGGTGTAAACATTGCATGTGCTAGCATGGTAGACTACCCGGAGCGTTTGCCGTCCGCTTCGAATCTTTTGAGTGGTCATTGCGCGCTATGTAACCCTTGATTTGCTAACTGACGGTTTTATTTGCTTTAGCTTTGTGTGATGAAGCTTAGACGGTAAAGCACCTCTGACAATTTGACACCGTTTCTCAGCGCGACATTGTCGAGGCTGTAGGTTTAGCGAGTGGCTGCCGGATTCTCGGAGGACATAGATCATGCGGTTTTGTTTGTTCTGTTTACCACCCACAGCTGGCGCTACTTGACTGTGACAAACAATGCTATCCGAAATCCAGTACGCCTTTTTGTATACCGGTTTAGCAGACACGTTCAAATTTCCTTATAGTGCTGCGCGCGGCACACTTTGACAGAACGGCAAATTCCACACAGTAGTTTAGTGCTTGAGGGAGTCGCGAATGTACACAAGAGAGATGAAGCAAGGAGATCATTTTTGTATGGACATACGACTCGTAAGCAAAAGGCAAGAGGCGAAACTGGAGCCAGCGCCTCTATTGCGTTTTATAATTGTGGGGATCTTTCTACTACGACTGTGTCTATTTGGCGTTTGATAAAAACCTATGCAAGCAAAAAACTAAGCTGAATATAACTTGCTTACCAATGTAGTGCCGCGAGCACTTATAGTGCTACTTTCATCCAATCACAGGCTCGAGCCCTCAGTTGTCATTTCCGCCACAAATAGTTCTGACGAGCGCCACTACGTGCTGATGCGGTCGGCAGCGATGTGATGATTTCATTGAACAATTAAAATATTAAATCAACTGATACGGCCGGCTTGACACCTGCCAAAAATATCCTCAGACATCTGTCTAAGCGACTCGCAAATAACAAATGGGTGTGAGGAAAGTGTTATAGGACGCCTTTAACACTCTACCTAATAAACATGGTGAAAGATGCGGTATAAGAACTTCTGAGGTTCATCACGAAACCCTTTTACCCTAAATCAGGTGGTTGGTATTCAAAACAACAGTTCATGCGATATTAATTGCAAAGCGACCATTGACTTCTACGTGGAGCCAGGGCTGTGATGCACTAATTACTGTTGTCATTGGAGTAATGTGCCACGTCACAGCAAATTTCAATTGATGCATCCTAGCTACAGCAATTATTTAGTGGAGTCTCAATTTAGTCTGTCTCAGTGTTCTTCAGTGATCAGCATGTATAAACTTATCAAAGGCATGATTGATTGGCATTATAGCAGTCTTTTTTTGGCAGTGCATGAGGCAAAAAAAAAAAAAAAGACATTGTCTGCCCATTCAAAGGCCAGAATCTGCTGTGTTCATTTAATGTTGCAGCCTTAATGTAACTCACAGTTTGTACAATAGATAGCTTTCGAGCAGACTGATGAAAACTAGAGTTGTATGAATAGCAAAATTTTAAGTGTGAAGCGAACTTGAATATTTGTTTGAGTGCGAATCAAATCAGATATTTTTCAAATGTCTGAACATTTTTTAAACATTTTTTTTGTTAAGTACATAGAAAATGTACTGCTAAACATCAGCAAAAGAAATTTATTGTATGACTTGTGTACTCCCACAATATTGGTCCTAGAAAAAAGAGTTGAGTCCTAAAGAACAGTCCAATAGCGAATTGTGCTGGAGCATGAGTTGACTTCACTACAGTATACCAGTGTTAGCTTCACTGTAGCACACAATTGTCAGCTTTGCCATGGTACACTAGTGCTAAGTTTGCCACATTACACAAGTGTTAGTTTTGCTGTGGTACACAAGTGTTAGCCTTGCTGCAGCGCACAAGTGTTATGAGGCAAAACATGTAAGAATGGGCCACTTATCATGGGACTTGGCATATTTTGTCCTTTCAAATAGTTCGAATAGTAAATGTTAAGTGGAATAGAATTAAATGGCATGCACTATCAGAAAAATATTTGAAAGTTGAAATATTCACATACACCTAATGAAAACCGAATAGTTATTTTAAATGGCATACTTGCAAATGGAGTCAACTGCACGAGACAATGCTGTAATATTACATCTTGGCTGACATGCAGGCAACTCAAGAGCTAAAAGAAGCATACAGAGATCCTAACATTGTACAGCACCTGTGCCATGCTCTTTGCATTTCTGAGAATGTTCAGGTAAGTGTAGTTTAATATCTCCTTACCTGTGTCCTTGTGAAGGTAAGATATTGTAACAGTTTATCAAAACACCATGCCCTAGAACACCTGGCCTTGTAGCGTCTGTGTTGGGGATGACCCAGGAGCCACCCCTCTGCACTCATCTATGTGTTGAAGCCAAGAATCTCTGGGCATAACGTTTGGATGAATTGCTACAAAATTAATCATAGTATGCATTGTAGCAGCACAAAAGACTGAGAACAAGGAAACAGGAAACCCACAGGACGAGCACTCATCCTGTGTGTTTCATCTTTCCTTGTTTTCAGTCTTTTGCGCTGCTACGATGCATGTGTTCCAACTAGCCCGACGTTCCATGCTAATCATAGTTGGAAAGGTCTTTTCTTTTTTTTTTTTTGACAGCGTTGCATTTGGCTTATCTAGAACACTTCACATATACTTAGTACAGTATGCATGCACATTATGCCATGCATGCTGAGTGAAGATAGGCACTTATACAAGAGGCATCTTTTTTAAAATGGGGGTCGCGTCTGTCCAGCTTTGCGGTCATTTGTTTTGATAAAATTTCCCAGTTCTTGACTGTCTTACTTAGTTGCCTCTAGTTTTTTAAATCCTAAAAGACTAATAAAATGAGCTACTGCTGTGTAGAAAGAGAAAGTGTGAAGTTGACCTACTGTGTTCCTTGAAACAGCACAGATTAAACAAAATAGTCTTCATTAAAGTTCAAAGTGGCTGTGATTCGGGTTTGTTGGTAGTGATGCATCATGTAAAACACCACACAAACGGGATGCACGCGGAAGGGCCCATTTTACTGTTCTTTCTTGTGTCCCTCCCTTTTGTGCACTGTTTTACATGATGAGTATTCTTTGATTTGTGTTAGAGATAATGGAGTAATAAAACAGCCCTGAGATGAAGCTTGTATGAGCTCTTCTGCTGTCTACTTCATTTACACATACAGATGCTTCATATGTCACCTCTTTGTGGTTCCTGAAGAGCTTGCTTGTGTCATGGGCTGTGCTCACGCTCTTTTGATGCCTACTTCACGGAATGCTTTGCTCTGCCAGCCACATCTGCAGTTTTAGTCTCACTAAAATATGTATTTACCTTCTTTTCCATTTGGCCCAAGATATCCAATATCCATGTAGTACTTCTACAGGTGAATTGAGCAGAACAAGTTCTTGAGACTGTAAATACTGTGTCAGTTCTACAAGGCATCTGATGTGCCCATTTGTAGTGCTGGATATTTAATTCAGTGTGTGAAGTTATGTGTTCTTCATATATAGGTGCGGCAGTACTCAGCAGTGCTTCTACGGAAAAAGCTATTCCGCTTAAGATGCTGGAAGAGGCTTTCATTGGAGGCACAAAATGGGTAAGTCTATAAATATTGTTGCTGCTTCAGTGCCTTGGAGTTATTTTTCTTACTTTATTTATGCAACACAAAGCCTAGGGGATCCGCTTTCAGTTGTAGCATGTATTTCAGTTACTGCATTAAAATTTATGTTAATATTGATTGGGCAGTTGTGGTTTCATAGCTGTAAAGTTGTTTGCGAGTTTACAAATGCGAGCAACTTTTGCTCAGGCTAGTTATAGTGGGAACACACTATCCATGATTTTGATGAGAACTGAAGAACGCCAGGTGGGGGGGCTTGATTAGTTGAACACCATTTCTTGCTATCTTTTTAAATGCCTGCAGGTAACATTTCACATCAAAATTAGCAGTAAAATTTTTGTGTTTCAGTTGTGTTCATAGTCTGAAATAATGTCGACTTCTTATTTTTCCTGTGACTTTGGTCGTCTTAATTTCTAAGATTGCTGTGCTTGCAACAGATCTGTTTGCATGAAAAGATGAGTTTGAATAAACAACCTGTGATCAGCAAGAGAATTCAAATGTTCCAGCCAGCATTATGCAGAGCTGTGTTTAACGAAGGGGTAACAGGCCATCGGACATGGAGTTCCGATGATTTAAAGAGGCTAAAGAAATTAAACCCAGCTTTTTATAGGCAACTATGGCCAGTTGGCCTCCTCTTTGAACACTCCTCTTTCAGTTTTCTTGATTTACAGTTTGCATTCCCCCTTTTTGGAGCTCTAAAATCACAAAAAAAAGTGCACAAATTATGCGAATAAATACGGTATTCTTGGCCGTGTGCCTGCGAACAAAATCGGGGCCGAAAGAAGTGTCGAGTTCCGTGTAAATGGCGGCTCCGATGGTGCCAAGGTGCCGTGAAGGCCAACTCCTGTAGTATGCACTTTGGCCATTTCTGTTGCCTATTTTTGCAACCCTGGCAGTGGTTGTGACTGCTGGGTTGGTGTAGAATGGTCATATTATAGTTTTGACGAAGACGCAGCAGCTCAGTGCCTTAGGCTGCATTAAGCACTCCAATGCAAGTGTCGTGTTTGACTTTGCACTGTATATATAAAAAGAACACCCTTCATAGTTGACAACTGGTACTTCCTCTTTGTGTTTAGGGACTGAACAACATAAGCCCAGGATATTTTGACAAATACACAGTGCTGCATCAAGTTTTAGGCCACAAGACAGCTGGTGTCCATCTTGGAGCAGCACTGTGTGGAAGGACACGCATTGATTTTCATAAACATTTGATTTTTTGTTTTGTTTGCCGTTATTGGATTTTCACAAGCATTTGATTTTTTTTTTCTGTTGTTGGCTCTTACCTGATCATTAGGATTTTGTGTGAGAACGCCAAAAAAATGTGCCCGAATGCATATTTTAGACCAGTAGACATAGCTTGCGATGTGACGTATGCAGTGAGATGTTCTTCTTTTTACATTTATGCCAAGAATACCGTATTTATTCGCGTAATTTGCGCACTTTCTTTCGCGATTTTAGAGCTCCAAAAAGGGGGCACGCAAATTGCACGGAGATTTCGTGAACACATTCGAAATAACATGTAATATAATGCAACGAAGGCAGTAACTCTTTTGGATACGATCTCGCGTAACACTACAAAACACTGGTGTAAGAGAATACAGCTGCTATGAACACTTTTCGCAGTCCGGTCGCGTTGAGAGCACAGCACGTAGAAGGGTTTACGAGCCGGCTCGCTGATGGCTGCCGAGATAGCACGTGCCCCAGCGTTATCTCGGCAGCCATACGATGCTCGGCAGCAGAACGACACTCCCCCGCTTCTTTTCATGCTTGTTAAAGACGGGCAGGGCGTTTCCTCCCCGCATTGGCGGCAGGTGTCCCGATCGGGGTGATGTTATTGCATGCGTCCACTGAGCGACAAAGATAGGCCGGGCTCGTTTGTTCTCTGCTTCAGCTGTTTTCGTCACCCCCACTCGCATGGTTTTATTCTAGCGACTGTCCTTTGGGCTCCAGGGGCCTCCGGACGAAAGATTCGGATAAAGGGACATCGCACTTGCAGCCCCTTTTGCGTATGACTGCTCTCGCCTGCGCAGCGAGGGGCGCGGCTGTTCAAAGTCTGTCTGTGCGCGCGCGCCGGCGAGCTGCTTCAGGCGGGACGGGGAGTGCAAAATATGCGAGGAATTTTTTTTGTAAGGCTGGCTAAATGGCAGGGGTGCACAAATTATGTGAGGGCGCAAATTATGCGGGTGAATACGGTAGCTGTGTGATGCAGAAGTGTAAGAATTCGTTGCACTTGAGAAAACTATTAGTTGGGCTATACTAAAGCTCTTGTTCACTGTACCTGCTCATACCTGCTCTAAACAGGCAGCCTAAGGCACACAATATTCATTTGATGTCAACTTGTCATCTCGGCACGTCGCGACATGATGCAACTGAACGTGCGTGACATTGCATTAAAGGTAATGATAAGTTTCTATTGTTGTCCCAATAAATAAAACCAAATGCTTGTAAAAGAAATCACAAAAGTGCTATGATGCTAGCATTTTACTAGTGGGTTCCGTCTGTCATTCCCAGAAACGATATGTACCGTGTCGCCAGCTTGAAATCCTGTTGCACAGTTTGGTGGGTGCTATTTGAAACACTTTAGTGTTTAACAGTGGCACCTCGTGCCTAACATAATTCAAAACAGAGATCAAAAGAATAACGACAGAACATTGCTTGTACAGGGCTGAAACAGCTGTGCATATTGTGCAGTTTTGATACGATTATGTTTTTCTGCACTGAGGTACTCGAAAAACATAAAAATTGTGAACATTAGGCTAAACTGCTCCAAAAGTGCCTGAAAAGCAACTATTTTGATTTTGGTGCTCCCATCAGTTTCAGTTGGGAAAAAGGGTTGAGTCGTGTGGCACGCGTTGCGCGGTTGACTCTCAGGTGTCCGAAATTGCTATTTGTGCATATAGAGTGTTGCTGCAGTAGCTGTGGTTTTCGTGTCGGTGTTGCTGCAAAGGGTCACCCGCAATTGGCAAAGAAGGAATCTTTCATTTTGAGGTAGCTAGTGTGTCTGACTACATGTGTTTATTATTCCATTTTATTCATCGTGAATCATAACAGCTTGAAAGACATTCAGAGAACAATTCGTCTAGCACTAGTATTAGAAAAATTGCAACAACAGTGGGACACGTGTACAAATAATAAGCTACATGTTGTAAAGCCCAGGCTTGGTGAATGGAAGACCTGCCATCACCAAGAAAGGTTCATCGAAGTTATATTATGCCGACACCACGTCGGGGCACCCACACATGACACATGACTTTTTACTCACAAATGAAGAGCAGCCAACATGCAGAAAATGCCAAGAATCATTAACACTGCTACACATTTTAATCGCATGTCCCGGTGCTGAAACGCAAGGACGGAAATACCTTAGCAAACTATTCAAAAAACACATACCTTTACACCCTGCTCTCCTTCTCGGAGATGAACCTTTGGTGCCTTTCCCTGCTGTACTGAACTTTTTAAAAGAGTGTCGCATCTTAAATAAGCTTTAAACAACATCATTCCACTGTTTACCACCTAACACCTCACGCCTGGCGTAGCGTAGTCTCAGCTGCTTTTGCACCACAAAAAACCGAAACAAACAAATATCAGCTCACCACCGCTGCCACGTCTGAACATTTCTGCATTCTGTGCCCATTTTCCGCTCACTAACAAGTCCAGAAAAGCATGATTTCAACGCCTGGAGTGCTATAACTGAATGCCAAAGAAATTGTGGGACCCTTACGCATCACTTTTAGAGTTCAACGCAATAGTGATGCCTGACCCCATTCCCATTGTGCTCTCTTACGCTAGCCATGCTCTTCAGTCGCCTACTCATGCAATTGTCATGACACCGCACTTGTTATTGTATGTAGGGGTGTGCGAATATTTGAAATTTCGAATAATTTTCGAATAGCATTTGCTATTCGATTTGATTTGCACTTAACTTTTACTATTCAAACTATTCGAAGTTGGTAATAAAGGGCGAAAAATACGCTTTGTCTCATGTCAACTGGCTCATTCCTGCATGTAGTCCACTTCGCCGCATAACACCGTGTACTGCGGTGAAGCTACCTCCCCCCCCCTTCCCCCCCCCCGCTGCCTGTGTACTGCGGCGAAGTTAGCTCAGCTTTCTGTTGCACAGTTCTCTGTTGGACTGTTCATCAGAACTTTGGAATGACACTGTGGGAGTACACCAGTCACGCAATTACTCTTTTTGCCCATGTTTAGCAGAACGTCTCTCTATAATTTGACACGGTATTAGTTAAGGAATATTAGCAAATTATTCAAAAAATATTCGAATTCACTTCGCACTCAAAATTTCTCTATTTGCACAGCTCTAATTGTATGTCTTTTCTCGTGAAGCTGAGATTGTAAATTACTACAATGTAATGGGCAAAATACAAAGTGGCGATGTGCCATCAAAACTCTCCAATGAAGAAGGCACCGCTGTTTACCTGGCGCTTGTACACGGCACAGAAATCATCACAAATGAGTCAGTGTGGCGTGAATGAACGTGTACATGATTGTGAGCACAGGCGTAAGCACAGGCAACCACGCCTGTAAGCCAAAGTGCGAACACCTTCCTGCATGCTCCGTGCATCCCGGAGTGATGAAACACGCTGCCGTGGACCCTTTGCGCCATCCTACAGGTAAAACTCAAGCCTCTGCCATCCTGAAGCACCTCTGAGATGTGCATATCACCAGCATGAAATGGTGTATATAGTAAATGGTTCGTTGATAGCACACTGCACGATGTATGCAGCATGGGTAGCGTGGCCAAGGAGGTAGCGTATCGTGCCCCAGAGTGGGGGCGCGCAGGTTCGGTTCCCACTTGAAGCGAAGGTTTTTTTTTTCTTTGCATCTGCCTAGAATTTTCGCTCATGGACAACGTTGATCTTTCCCTCACAACCAGCGACGCCGGTGCAGACACCGACATAAGAATTTCTGCAAAACGAGCTCTTTAACACTATCGCGTTAATATTATGGAACATGACGTAGGATGCTTCATAACAAGACAGCAGTGGGCAACCTCTGACATTGGGTTAGGCCTATTGCTGACACCTGTTGCCATTTTCGTGTTAGTGAGACTGATGCTGTTGTGGCATTTTTCAGTGCTGCAGAACACTGAATTCTTCGAAGGTGATCTAATACCAGTCACTCTAATACTGCTTCTACTGTGTTATGCGAGATTGGCACGCTTAAAGCTTTTGCAGTAACCTTGGTTAATGTGCCTGGCCACTTCCACGAGTGGAAACTCGGTTGTGCGCAGCCAGCCACAAGAACTGTGACAGAAATTTTACTGTGCTGGAAGGGTTCAAAGAATTCTGATTGGCTTTTGTACAGCATACCCTTCATGTTAACAAGGCTTCCTGTAATTATGCTAATATAACAAGAATAGAAACTTCTCAAGCTTTTGAGCTCATTTTTCACAGTTTGTCTTTTGGAGCTTTCATCTTTTATGGGCAGCCTTTTGTAGTCTTGATTTCTCCTCTATGAATGAAACTTGGCATAACTATTCTCCAAGACATGTAGAATGCTGATATCTACTTGTAATTTGAATATCTCCCATAAATAGTTGCAAGCATAGTACTGCAGTTATACGATACAGGGCTTGCCCTGTATCGTACCACTGAAAAGTTCAGTCAAGCTTCTTCATTCCGATGTGAAGTAGAATGACCTTGACAAAATCCAAAGTAGCCAGGATCTCCTGACAAAAGGGAACATTAACCTAGCTACAAGAAGCACTAGGAAACCTTGAAAAGCTAAATAAGCAAGTTTACAAAAAGCCAAAGCAGTCATTTGCTAAGTCCTATCACTGGTCTTAAATAAAATACCAATGTCTACAATTTTGGGTTCAATCATATTTTCTTTTTTGAGAAGTGTGCCTGACCCCCCAGGTTGCTACAAATTTGATTTTTTAAGCTCCTAAGATGACATATTAAATGTTGTGAACTGTTCAAAATCAAGATTTTGCTGCTTCAAAAGATTCTCCAAATTCTTTTTCAGTTGTCTGACCAATGCCTGCATTTTGTCCTCACCTTAACCCTTTGAGGGTCATATTTTTTTCAAATGAACTTTCCCAAATGGTTAAATTTCTGTAATGCAGATTTTGAATGTACATCATGTGTAAAGTTGGGAATAAATTGTAAAAAAAAAATTGGAACACTACTTTGTCATCAGCATCACTGCAAACTGCAAAGTGCTCAATAGTATTTCAGTGTGTGGTACTCCTTGAAACATGGGCCTATGCACGGCGCCTCCAGAGTTCAGAAATCAGAATCGGAAGAGTAATCGCTGTCTGTGTCAAGAGAACAGGCAGTGTGTCCAGTAATGCCGCTGTTTGGCCGTGCCTGTGAAGAACTTGAAGGATACAAGTTTCATGCACCTCCATTGCAATTATGTGGTGAAACCGCAATTGCAAAAGGGCATTGCCACCAGTTGCCACCGAGCACGTGAAGCACTGGAGCTAGAAATCACTTCTGTTTATTTTTACAAGGTTGCCCAATCAAATTCTGAATGCTTTGAAGTCATGGGAGGTGACAGCACCTCCCACTGACCATTAGTGAGCACGGATCATCATTATGGTACGAAATTTTAAATGGAAGTTCGAAACCGTACCCACATGGCAAAGGCCTTGTGGGACATAAAACCACCACTGTACATGTACGGCAAAAATTCTCAAAGGGTTCAAGATGAAGTGAAACAAAGGCTAATTATAGTTATGTTAATCTTTTGAATCTTTTTCTTTTCTTATTTTCCACAAATGCTGTTTTTTTTTCAGTAGCTCTAGAGCAGACAGTAGTAAAAGTGATTTGGAAGACCATATTTTTCAAAAAGTTTAAAGGGGCCCTGAAACCTAAATTTCTCATGTTGTTTTATTGTATGTTTGCTTACTGCGGGTCTTCGCATTGAAGGCAGTGAAATCAAAGCATTCTATATTTTTAATTCTGATCTTAAATCTGTTTTCATGCTTGCTGCAGCATCGTATATCAACAATTCCTGGGAGCGGATGAACACCTTATGCGGGGGGGGTGTTCATTGGTTGGGAATAAAATACAGTGGAACCCCGGTTTTACATCCTCCGGTTTTACGACGGATTAGTCCAGTCCCGGCAAAAGCGCCATAGACACAATGCGTTAAAAAATTACACCATCTCCCCGAAGGGGACCATGGGGTGATGCGGAGCATCCGGGAGTTCAGCGGTGCTTTTAATGGCGGTGTTTACAGGTTTGCAGTGTTTTCGGTGTTACCTTTGTGGTGAACCTTGCGTGTTATTACGTTGTTAACTTGGTTCGTTACGACGCATCGCGTGACCGTTGTGTTGGAAACTCCCGCGAGAAGAAAACTCTCTCTCTCTACCCGCTTTATTTATTGCAGCAGCTGTTGGAGAGAGGGAAGGGAGAGGAGAGTCACGCATGCGTAGTGTGAGTGCAGACGCCAGTTGACGCGCGACATACCCGCGAGCAAGAGATGCTCCGCATCTAAAAACTTCAATTATACGATGTGATCTTACTTCTAACCCGCGTTACACGACGATCCACGTGAAGCAGGATGACCAAATGGCGAAGAAAAGGGAAGTGCCTGCGGGCGTCTTTCGTCATACCGGCTCTTTGTCACCCCTCCGCATGACGAGCGCTCGGGAAACCGGTCCGTTTCGGCTTTCCGCTGCCGTTCGTTCGTCTTCCCCTGGCCCTCCCAGCGGCCGCCGGTGCCACAAGTGACGGCATAGAGTGGCGCAGTTGTTGTCTTCCCGCATTCTTTGCACCCTTTCCGACCAACCATCTCTCTCCTGCAATCTCCCTCCTGTGATAACAAATGTTTGCCGCAGTGGTGTAGTGGTTACGGTACTCGGCTGCCACCCAAAAAACGCGGGTTCGATCCTGGCCGCAGCGGTCGCATTTTCGATGGAGGCGAAAATGCCAGAGGCTCGTGTACTGTGCGTTGTCAGTGTACGTTAAAGAACCCCAGGTGGTCAAAATTTTCGGAGCCCTCTACTACGACCTTTCTCTCCTCTCCACCTCTTTCACTCCCTCTCCCCCACCCCCACAGATGCCTAGCCGTGCTCCCTACATGGGCTGCAGAAATTAGCGTCCTTTCCTAATCGAACCACAATCATCATCTAAACTGTGCGGCACACAAAGGCAGGCACCGCGGCAACAACCACGAAGCAGGCGCTAACCCTAACCGTAGCAGACGACGCACGGAGCACCTGCTGGAGAAAACTACCGCGTCATCATGCGCAGCAGCCAGTAGCAGCCGCACGTTCCCCAACTCTCTCGAGGAGCGCGCCCTTGACCCAATCGCAGCTTCGCATCCTAGCACGGGATACTCGAATGCCCCCGCGAGCCCCTCAATCATGTGCAAACCATGCTTCCACCATGCCACTGCCGCTCCAGCCGACGTCGTTGAAAGAAAGCGCAGGAATTCACGAACAAAACAAAACGAAAAGGCACCGTTCGGTTGAATGCCACGTGATCAATGCTCGCTTGAAGTTTGAAGTTTTGCCGTTTCGGAGCGTGTTTGGGCGGCACAGCAGCTGCCGCTGCTCGTAATATATTTGACATGAAGTTGTTTTAGGACTAATTGGGCGCTGAAAATTACAGAAGGGATTGACACATACAATGCAAATATGCAGTTTTTTGAAAAGCATGTCTTTCGCGATTTTTCGACTTTCAAAAGCCGTGTCCCCCCTTAAGTGTGTGCATATTTCACTACAGCTGTTGGGAATCACACCAGCGGATTGTGGTGCACTCAAGGGCATAACTTATTGTTCGGATTTTACGACGCCCGCATTTTATGACGGTTTTTCGTGGTCCCGAGAACGTCGTATAATCGGGGTTTCACTGTATATTATTGGGCATGCTTGCAATGTGGCTGCTATGAAGAACTTGACTTGAAAATTAAAATATGCTTATGTTCATTGGAGCTGCTAGAAGGACTTAAGTTTGTACACCACAATCTTATTTTGTGTGCAGTTGAGACAAGGAGCACTGTGCAACAACCTACACAGATTGAAGCCTCGATCTGCACTTTGCGTTTCTGCATCAGGGCAATAGCGTTTGCAGAATTCCCAATTTCACTGTACTCCTAGTGAACCTGCAGTTTCTGCTGCAAGTGTAAACTTGCAATTCTGTAAATTTTGTGTAATTGTGTAAATACAGTAGTTAACAACTTAATGAGTGCCATAGCGACTAGACCATTGTGGTGGGGCATAGTGGCCAAATTTATAGCCCAACAAAACAGATACTCAAAGTGCATTAGCAATAGCAAGCGTAGCCGTTACTTGCCAAAATCAAATAAGTGGGTTAAATGGGTCAACTTAACATGCAAACATAATCACCAGTGCTCATTCATATTCAAGCTGGCTTGAAGTTTCCTTGCCAACTTGCTGTGACGTCATAGATTTTGAGGGTACCTGCTAGAGCCCACATAATTATTAACTGGTAAAAATGAACTGCATTGTGTTTTTAGGTGGCCATAGAACTAACACAGCAAGTTTCATCAAATTCCATTGAGTCCATATGTCCAAGGTATAAAAAATCGAGTTTGAAATCCTTGACGTCATGCTTGCGTATAGGTGCTGAAGTTTCAGCACAAAATTTAAAAAATCAAGCTTTGACCTTCATTTTCTCTTCTAATATTGAACCCATAATGGCGAAATAAACGACAGTAGGATTATTCAGGAATGATCTATAACTGTAAATTGATTTGCTCTTTCATTTTAGTGTCCCTGTAATGTTGTGAAGCACAGTTAAACAAGAGGAGCAATTATATGACCTCTATCATTGGTACACTCAGCAATGTGTTAACTGACTTTGCAGTGCAGGCCTAATCAGAAGTGTCATGTACACCAGATTCTTAATGCTATTTGCATTAGTACTTGTGATTCTGGTGACTTTATTTGTATCTTAAAATTATAGGTGCAGTACCTGAAGGGCCATGTACTGTGTGATACCAGTGCACTTTAAAGAACCCCAGGTGGTCGAAATTTCTGCTGCCCTTCACTATGGTGTCGCATAATCATATTGTGGTTTTGGGATGTAAAACCCCAGAAATAAATCAATCAGCAGTACCTGAAGGGTGTACTGTGGCCTATAATGATATGGGCAGAAGGGGTCAGTTGAATGGGTTGGCAGTAGTGGGCACCCTTAGGAGTGGCACTCTTTTAACTGTTTTGAGTGTTTTCTGTCCCTATTTCTATCTTCTATCTCTTGGCTTGCTCTGTTCTCAGAACTTTGAGCATTGTTGTTGTTGTTGTAGAAAGTCCTAATGTGATTTTTAAATGTCCTGTTTTATTTCAGGTTGAAAAGTGGCCTTCTCCAAAGAATTACTATTGAACAAGAGTAAGGTCCCATTTTCTGCACTACTATTTATTCATTTTTGACATTTAGGCATTATTATGGCATAACAAAGGTCTTTCATAATAGTATCTAAATCACTGCTGTATATTTTGCTATGCACTTAGTGGGCACCTGTTAGGCGGGTAGCCCTGCACTGCATAGCAGGATTTTAAGGTGAATATCTGGATCATTATTTTATTAAGTGGCAGATGTCTTGAAGCTGGTGCTTCTTTTGTGATTTGCTGCAAGTGGACATACATAGCCTTAGCTGTGGCTGAGGGCCCTAGCTTTCCTCGATTCCGCGAAAGATTTCGTGGAAATCCGACAGAACATTAAAAGCAAAAAGCCTCACTTTTGGAAACAACAGAGAAGTCCTCTCTCTCTCTCTCTCACTGGCACAAGTTCTGGACATGCAAAGGAAAGTGGACGCAGCTATTTTTCGCGCGTAAAATAACTAGGAAATGTGCGGATGTTGAAAACTTCGAATATGAATATAACATTTTCTTATTTAAAGCATAATCAATGAAAAAATGCATACTTTGGTGTTCCCGAACACCCAAATGTAGATGTTGCCAGCAAGAGCATCGAATATTCAGATGATTCGTGCCAATTATTATTTTCTCAGTTCAACATCATTAATACTGGGTTTGTGTGAATATTTGAATGAATATTACAGTATTTCAATTCTATTTGACATGAATTTAATATACAAAATTTCAAAGTATTCAAAACAAACAACTTGCAACTCGCCTCTAAAGGTAGTTCCACTGCAATATTAACTGCTATGTTGTGAAACGACCTTTTCAGGGCAAATCTGCACTGCAGTGAAGGCACACTTCATGATGAAATGAGCATATTACATGTACCCCAATTATACTTTCTTAATGTCTTGGAGCAAGTTACATAGGCTTACATTGATTAATTATGGTAAATTAGAAAACACTTTGTTTTAGCACTTATAACTTGCTACTATTAAAAAGCTTACTACCAGGATTGGTTTGTGGGGTTTAACGTTCCAAAACCAGCTCTGATTATGAGACGCTGTAGTGGAGGTTTCCGAAAATTTCGACCACCTGGGGTTCTTTAATGTGCACTGACATCACACAGCACACAGGCCTCAACAGTTTGCCTCCATTAAAGCCTGCCACGGCCGGAATTCGATCCCGTGACCTTTGGACCAGCAGCCAAGTGCCATAACCACTAGACCACCATGGCGGGGCTCTTACTACTGTGTTTTAATTCAGTTATAGCAATTACAATTCACTGTAACTTTGCCTTGAACCATGAAAGACCTTGTCTTTAGTTTCCATTTTTATGTGTTATTAACTAGTGGAAAGAACAGATTTTACTGAATATACAGCAGCTAGTGTGTGATGCATCTTGTTGCCTGTATAGAGTGTAACACATTCTATCACTGCATATTACATCTTTGTGACTTGAAGGTAACCTGAGCTTCTCAATAATGATACTTAAACAAAATTTAATGTTTGGAAATAAACAAGGCTATGTGTGAGCATTACAATGCATCCTAGCACGACACTTTCAAGTGCCCTTAGATACCTATCAGTGCAAACGAACTGTTCTGACACAGAGGGATCACTGAGTTGTTATGGTGACATTGTGTCCCAAAATTGTCATAAGTATCTTGTGATGCTTTGCCACCACAACTCCCTTCATTTTCAAACAGTGCAGGTATGTTTGGAGCCTGAAACTGTTTACGGTGGAACCCCGCTGTTACGTTCCTCACTGCTGCATTTTCATGGCTGTTACGTTGTTATTCATCGGTCCCGGCATAGCTCCCATAGGGTCCCATCTATTGCGAACCCCGCTGTTACGTCGCAACTGTGGGCGTGTTCCCGCATGATGCGTCGCAACCTGGCACACCGTACCCGCCCGGGCATCACTATTTTGATTTTACTTTTGACAGTCTTGGTCACGCTTGCAGGAATCGCCGCCCGCTGATGGCTGCCGAGATAGCGCCAGCGCTATCTCGGCAGCCATGCGATTGCTCGGGATCCGAGCGACACTCCCCCCCCCCTCCCGCCTTTGCGTCTTTTCATGCTCGATAAAGACGGGCGGGGCGTTTCCTCCCCGCTTCGACGGATCCGATAGGGGTGATGTTATCGCCTCCGAGCGACGGAGATGGGCCGGGCGCGTTTGATCTCTGCTTCAGCCGTTTTCGTCGCCCCCACTCGAGTGCTTTTATTCTAGCGGCCGTACTTTGGGCTCTAGGGGCTTCCGGAGAAAAGAATCGGGAAAAGGAACATCGCACTCGCAGCGCCAAGTCTTTGCGTCTTTCATGCTCGATAAAGACGGGCGGGGCGTTTCCTCCCCGCTTCGACGGATCCGATAGGGGTGATGTTATCGCCTCCGAGCGACGGAGATGGGCCGGGCGCGTTTGATCTCTGCTTCAGCCGTTTTCGTCGCCCCCACTCGAGTGCTTTTATTCTAGCGGCCGTACTTTGGGCTCTAGGGGCTTCCGGAGAAAAGAATCGGGAAAAGGAACATCGCACTCGCAGCGCCTTTTGCGTATGACTGCGCTCGCCTGCGCAGCGAGGGGCGCGGCTGCGCGGCTGTCCAAAGTCTGTCCGTGCGCTTGCCGGGGAGCTGGTTCGGGCTGGACGGCGAGTGCAAAATATACGAGGAATTTTTTTTTTATTGCTGGCTAAATGTCAGGGGTGCGCAAGTTATGCGAGGGTGCAAATTATGCGGGTAAATACGGTAAACAAGCACTGAAGACGGAACGTGAAAGCGCTATTGAGCGATCGCGGACCCGACGCGACCAGCCGACCAGCCGTACTTGCAATCACAAACCACGCGCGGGATGCCGGAACAGGATGCGGTGATCGCAGTGACGGGGCGACTTGCCTCCAAAACTGGCGCATCACGCTGGAACTAAACCTCAATGATCACAGTTTTGATTGCGATCTCTGAGGTCATACTTTCTCTCATCGGGGCACCGAAGGCTATAATGGCGGCCCATTCACTGCGCTCGACAGCCGCGAACGGAGTCCGAATTATCGAATTTAGAGCTAGAAACCGTCCGAAATATCGGCCGGTTTTAACACAACAAGACTATGTTGGCACTGGCGGTACCGCGTGGTTGTCTGGATTATCGGTCGGCGACCTCACCTTGCCGAAATAAATTGTTTGAAATCAAAGCGGCCCTGTTCTCATTCATTTTGGGAGCTTTCCTCACTCTTGCGTTTTCCCGGCTGTTACGTTTTTTTTCCCCTGTCCGCTGAAAAACGTATGAACGGGGTTCCACTGTATTAAATAAACTCTTGCATATACCTTATGTTCGATGTCGTCATGGACCGTGATTTGCAGAATTTCAAAATTTATACTGCATAAAGTTAGGTGCCCTAGCTCTGGCTTACTTTAGGTCTGCACTTGTTGGATGCACCCTACTCATTGTTTTTTAGTACATTTTACTCATTAAAGGATTTGTGTGCTTGAACCTTTTATTCGAATAAAATGTTTGTATTTTCAAGCATAATCAAAGTTTAGCAGCAGAAGCTATCATAAAAATTTTTCATTTATAATTCTGCTATATGATAGAGTTTGGAAATATCTGTTATAATTTATTTCATCAAATTGATTTTTAATTTTATGAAAAGGGGGTTCGGTGCTTTCACATCCACTGCCAAAACTTAAATTAACACTAAAGGAACACTTAAGTGTATTTGAACTGACATGTTATTGCTTCAAAGTTAATAGTACAGTCGAGCACGGATATATCGAACTTGAAGGGGATCGCGAATTCGTTTGATATATGAAAAATTCAATATAAAGAATATACAGGCCCTGAGACCTTACCAGTGGCGGACAATCACCTACAAACTGCACATTCAAGAATGACAACTTATTCCCAGGCATGGGCATTATTGCGATACAAGAGTATCGCTATAGTATTTCTGAGATACTTTTGAGTATCTCTATGGCTGTATCGAGATACATTTGAAAAATGTATTTGTATCTCGGGGGGGGGGGGGGGGGGGGTAGTGAAATGCGTTTGTGATGTTTGCTCGTATTGTGATACTATGCAGGACAAGGGTATCTCGTTACTTTTTTTTTGGGGGGGAATCAGCTGAGATGTGTTTCCACGCGGAAATTTGGTGCCATTCCGCTGCTGTTCCGCACTTTCACTCGCCGATTGCGGGCGGTAGGTGTCCCGCAGTGTGCGGGACGGGTGTGCGGATAGCGCGTGGAATGGCCCTTACTGCGAACTCCGCAGAAAAATTTTTTCCAGTCACTCTAGCCACGATGAAATTAGGCAGTTTGGCATCACGTGGCTGAACCGGCCGTACTGTATTTAAGTGGCGTCCCGTTGTACAGTAGGCACGATTGTCGATTTCGATGTACAATGTGGTTTACTCTTACTGTGATACAGTCTTAATTTTTTTATTGTGACTGATATCTGTACATATGTCCTTATTAACAATTATGCACAGTGTAAGCCTCCTTTGTAATACCTTAATGGCACTCTGGGTAGTGATAAAATAATGAAAAAATTGCAAGTTTCAATGTGCTGCAACATTTTGAATATTATGCTGTACTTAACAAGTATATTGATGAAGTATGAACATTCCTGACATAGGAAAAAGTATTTCAGTATCAGTATTGCTGTATCTGTATTCCGAAATATTTCTTTTCATCTTTTTGCAAAAGTACCTCTGAAATATCCCACTACGTCAATTACAAATGTATCTCTGTGTCTGTATTTTAGGCTTCCAAACTGTCTTTCGATATCTGTATTCTGGAATACTTTTTCGGGTGTCTCTTCCAAGCCCTGCTGGTAATTCTGCACACACGATGCAACAGAATGTTTTATTTGCGTGAAAAAAAATTCTCTTATCTTGGCCTGCTTCTTCGTCTTCGAAATGAAGTTGGAGATGCTGGCCTCGATCTTATCGAGGCTGTCCAGGTGTGACAGCTCGGTTCTCTCCATGTCACCGCAACAACGGCGAATCAAGCCGAACACTGCCACCACTTCAACGGCGGAGTAAGTGCGTGTAGCCGCTGCCTCGTCTGGACGATCTTCATCGCCACTTGAGCTGTCGGCCTGGCATCCTGGATCCCTGCGACCGCAGCTACAATGCCCTCATCAGCAAGGCTCGCAACAGCCTGAACATTGCAGTCTGCTTCCACGAAATCATCCGCAGACACTTCAGGTGGAACAGCAGCCAGGAAGAGGGACGACAAATCTCGAAATGCGTCGGTTATGCGCTCTTCGTCGCCGTCTTCACCGGTTTCCACAAGTTCCGCCGTCACGAAGCCTGCCTTCCGGAAGCAGTTGGCCACTGTGTCCGCCTTCATGTCTCACCAGGCACCCGTTGTCATTTGAATGGCACCAAGCAGGTCAACTTTCAGCTCGGTGCCCATGTGGAGGTTGACCAGCAGCCTATTGATACGAGTAAGCGGGAGTGCTCGATGCAATGAACAGGGAAACGGTGATGGGGTCCTTCTTTATAGAGGTCATGAAAGCGAACTCAACAACAGCCAACTGATGGTTGATGCCAACGTCGTCGTTCTCTCCTTTTACACTTCAGCTCCACAAGCACTGCCATCAATCGTCCTCATCTTCGAGTATGCGTGCAACATTCCCCTCCTCACAGACGAAGCCCACCGGGTGAGTCAGTCAGTCCTCCGTGGCGTGAACAACTTCAAGCGAGCGACATGAACCACTTGCGTCTTAGCAGCACGTCTCCCACTCGCTGTGACGCGAGCTATAATATAGGTGACCTCAGATAGCCGATTTAGAACAACGAACAGCCCATCGTAAGTGGCCAGAAACTTTTGGCATAACCCGCGTTTTCGTGCAGGAGTCCACAGCCACACTAAATCTCCTGGACGGTAAGTTACAGGACGATGGCGAGTGTTGTACCGTGCTTTTGATCTGTCTTGCAACGCCAAAGTGCGCAAATGAGCAATCCGACGTGCCTCCTCGGCAAGGCAAAGGGTCTCTGCAACTGTGGAATTTTCATGTGGACCAAAAGGGAAAACAGTGTCGATTGTGTGCCGAGGCGGACAAGCGTACAGAAGGAAGAAAGGGCTGTAGCCGGTTGTCTCGTTCTTGGCGGTGTTGAATGCGTACGTAACAAAAGGCAGTATGTCATCCCAGTTCTCGTGGTTGGATGAAACGTACATGGAGAGCATGTTAATGATGGTCCTGTTAGTGTGCTCCGTGAGGCCATTTGTTTGCGGGTGGTATGGTGTTGAGTGACGAAATTTGGACTCACACAACGCAAGCAGCTCTTCCACAACATCTGCTGTGAACTGTCTTCCGCGGTCGCTAATAATCACTCTAGGGGGCCCATGTCGGAGAATGACGTGTCGCAGCAGGAACCTAGAGACGTCCGTAGCAGTTGCGGAGGGCACGGCCGCCGTCTCGCAGTAGTGCGTGAGGTGGTTGGTACAAACAGTTATCCAACGGTTGCCACTGGCTGACCTTGGAAATGGACCCGCGAAGTCAATGCCAACTTGTTGAAAAGGCGTACTGGGCGGTGGCACCGGCTGCAGGAGACCAGCTGGAGCAGTAGACGGACGTTTGTGGCGCTGACACTGCATGCAGCTCGTCACGTACATTTCTGTGGACCTTCGAATTCCGGGCCAATAGAAACATTCCTTAATCCGGTGGAGCGTCCGCGTATACCCTAAATGGCCAGACGTAGGATCATCGTGCATGGCACTTAGAACTGCCATGCGAAGACTGTCCAGCACCACAAGAAGAAAACGCGTGCCAGTGCTCGAATAGTTCTTCTTATATAAGAGTCCATCGCATAGACAGAAATCGCGCGCTGATGTAGAGATGGAGGCAGCGCTGAAGAGCGAGGCTAATTTAGAGTCGTCTCTGCTGTTCGTCTCTGAAACTGTCCAGGTCTGGAAATTTCGGGACACAGAAGCCGCAAGGTGATCGAAATCATCGGCGTCACAGTCCGCCGAGTTAATCAGCATACGCGAGAGACAGTCCGCGTCAGCGTGTCATCGACCGCTCTTGGAGGAGACAGTGAAGCTGTATTCTTGCAGCCGAAGTGCCCAGCGTGCCAGACGGCCACAGGGGTCATGAAGGTTAACGAGCCAGCACAATGAGTGGTGGTTGGTGACCACTGTGAAAGGGCGTCCATAGAGGGGGGGGGGGGGGGGGTAAGGATGGACTGCGAAGGCTGGACTGTGAATATAACCGCGAGGCATTCTTGCTCAGTTACCTTATAGTTCTGCTCGGGCCTACTCAGTGAGCGACGACCACGTGCTCGCCGTCACCGTAGCGTTGAACTAGGACAGCGCCAATACCTATGCCGCTAGCATCCGTATGAAGTTCCGTTGGGGCTGAAGAATTGAAGTGTTGAAGAACCGGCCATGACGTCAACAAGAACTTCAGTTGACGAAAGGAAGACTCGCAGTTCGCAGTCCACTCAAAGGGAGTATCTTTTCGTAGCAGGCTCATCAGCGGATAAGCGACATCGGCAAATTTAGGAATAAAGCGACGTAAATACGAGCAGAGCCCCAGAAAACTGCGGAGCTCCTTCACAGAGCGCGGTGTCCTGAAAGATTCAACGGCTGCTGTCTTCTGGGGATCAGGCCGGATGCCGTCCTTATCAACAAGGTGCCCAAGAACAAGAGTTTGGCATTCACCGAAGTGACACTTCTTAGAGTTCAAAACGAGGCCGGCACTTCTAATGCAGTTCAAGACAGGATCCAGTCGTGAGTTGTGCTCACTGAAGGTGCTCCCGAAGATGACAGCGTCGTCGAGGTAGCACATGCAGATGTTCCACTTCAGTCCCACGTAGGATAGTGTCCATGAACCTCTCGAATGTTGCCGGAGGATTGCATAGTCCAAACGGCATCACATTAAATTCAAACAACCCATCCGGGGTAACAAAGGCAGTCTTTTCTTTGTCCTCAGGATGCATCGAGATGTGCCAGTAGCCGGATCGTAAGTCCACTGAGGAAAAGTAAGAGGCCAAATGCAGGTAGTCAATTGCGTCATCAATACGGGGAAGAGGGTACACATCTTTTTTTTGTTACAGCATTCAGTCGTCGATAGTCAACACAGAATCTCCAAGAGCCATCTTTCTTCCTCACAAGAATTACTGGAGCCGCCCAGGGACTCGCTGACTCTTGTATCACTCCCTTTTTCAACATTTCATTAACTTGCTCGCTAATGATCTGGCACTCTGATGGTGAAACGCGATACGGTTTTTGTCTAATTGGAGTTGCCGAACCCGTGTTGATGGTATGGCATGTTCGAGACGCAGGTATCGACGTTATTTTCTCCTTTTGTGCTAAGTCAAATGCTGAGATGTGCTTCGAAAGCACAAAAAAAAAAAAAGTGTCCCACGTCGTGAGTGCGTCCTCATGGTTTTCGTACCACACCAGTGCACGGTGGAACTCAGTAATACCGCAGAGCACCGCTGGGCGCTACCCTCAGAACGGCTTCATCAGGCATATCGATGGCAATGGCACATGGTGGAAGGCCGGCAATTCGACGGCTTCGACGAAGCTCTAGCGTTGGCAGTTCCGTCGTGGGCATTTACCCAGCACCTCCACCACTCTGATACGAGTAAGCGGGAGTGCTCGATGCACTGAACAGGGAAACGGTGATGGGGTCCTTCTTTATTGAGGTCGTGAAAGCGAACTCAACAACAGCCAACTGGTGGTTGATGCCAACGTCGTCGTTCTCTCCTTTTACACTTCAGCTCCACGAGCACTGCCATCAATCGTCCTCGTCTTCGAGTATGCATGCAACATTATCAAGGAGTCGTCTCCTGTAGCCCACCTTGAAGGACTTCATGATGCCCTGGTCGAGCAGTTTCAGCTTCACTCGCGTGTTGGCCGACAGAAACTTCAGCTCGATGTTTTTGAGCTCGCAGGTGGTGTGGTGGGCCGAGCAGTTGTCCACAAGAAGGCAAGCGCAACGCCCCAACTTGCCCAACTAGACGTCCCATAGGCGTAGCGAACAGGGAGCTGCTTAGTAGAGTTCTTGAAACAGCGCGGTGCCCTTGCTTTCCCGATCACAAAGGGCTGGAGCTTCCGGGACCCATCTATGTTGGCTGCCAGCAGAACGCTCATGCGGACTTTACTCATTTTGCCGCCGTGACACGTGCTACCCCGGACGTCGAGAGTCTTGCTTGGCAGCATTTGCCAAAATAGACTGGTCTTGCCGGCGTTGCAGATTTCCACGGGTGAAAACTTCGCTGAGATTTCCGGCCACTCCATCATCCACTGCTCCTGGCTGCTTACGGCTTCGCTTTCACCAGAAATGGTTTTGCTGACGATGTTGTAGCGTTTCTTAAATTGGTGAAGCCACCCGTAGTTGTCAGTGAAATTGTCTTCACCGAGTGCAGCGGCAAACCATTTGGCCTTAGCCATCAGCATTGGGCCATCTACAGGAATGTTCATTGCGCGCATTTCCAAGAACCAGGCATAGAGTGCCTTTCTACTTTCCCGTGGGCAGGAGCGCGCACACGACAGGCTCCTGACGTTTGCTGCTCCGCCGCCTTTGCCTTGATATCCGCCTTGTTCTTCAACAAGGTGCTCAGAGTGCTCCGTGGTGTCCCGATGTCGTCCACCACTGTCAAACTTTTTTCGCCCGCTTCAACACGCTGTATGGCTTTCAACTTCTTCGCAAAGTCAAGGTTCTTGTACTTCTTGACGCTGGCCATTGCTACACGAGAAGTCGAAAATTCAAGCAGTCCGCAGCGCCTTTGCACAAGCACGCATGCAAAAGAGGAATGCAGTGGTATGTGACAACTCACGGAAGTGAACTCCGCCAACAAAGTGCTCGCGATCAGTTGCAATGGCGGCGATAGCTACCCGGGCTACCTGCAAGGGCAGCAGCGATGTACGAAAGGCGCGAGCTGCAGTTGGCTGAGCAAATACAAAAGGTGCAGGCTGTGGTTGGCTGATCAAAACTCACAAAACAGCAACAAAAAAAAAAAAGAAAGAAAAGGCAAAAGGAGGAGGCCGGCGGCTCCTCTGTTCCTGCTCTCCAAGTCGACGGTAACGCGGAGAAAGCATGAGAAAGAGAAAGAGAGGGAAAAAAAGAAAAAAGAAAGCTTTTCCGCAAGTTGGAGAATGCGCCCAACAGGAGCACAGTCCGAGCCATCTCGCCCTCGCGTTTTTCGAGCGTTTCAGGTGTCAGCGGTGCCGCGAAGGGGCCGAAGGTCGTGGGGCGCAGCGAGTGCCGAAGCGCACCCTCCAGCTCACGCGGCATTCGATATATCCGATGGCGGGTAAAAATACTGTTCGATATAAACGTGCAAATTTCTATACTTTTACAAAGGATGTTCAAGGGAATAATTTACGAGTTTGATGTAGCCGAAAATTCGATACATGTGGGTTCAATATATCCGCGTTCGACTGTAGTTTCATTTTCTTTAGTGGTTGAAAGAACATTAGCATAGAAAATGGAACTAGACCTTTCTTCTCAAATTTGGTGCAAAAAACGCAATGCCGGTGACATCAATTTCTGACATCACAATTTCTACAGCACGTTTGAGCCATTCTTTTGTACACTAAGGTCCCAAAAGCTGCCAACTTGATTTCTTGAATAATATTGAAATCAGTGAAGTATTTTTGTTTTTCAACAGCAGACCCACACTCGGGTAGAAGCAGGCAAAATTGATGACATCACAGAGAGAGTATGTGGGAGCTTTGTATTATTGTTGACGCATGTTATTTGGTTTTGCAACATTTCCTGGTTACTAAGTGTCCCCTCTTGGGGTTCAGGCTGTCTTGCCACCAAAGATGAAGCTGCTGGTGATAAAATCAAAACGAACGTTTAAAGTTAACTTGAAACACTATGAATGCCAAACAAATACTCAACGGCACCTGCATTTGCCCTTAACCTTCACCCCAGCAGGGCACACACCTTCCATGCACACCATAGTTCGTCGTCGACCTGGTGAACCCACCTCATGCACTCACTTTACAGCTGTCTGCTGCCGAGCGCTCCGACTGTGCCTCGGCTGTGCCTCGACTGTTGACCTTATAGCAAGAAAGTGGTCAACGCGCATCACTAGTGCACAGCACGTGTTGTGCTGGAATTAGCCTGGTGATGGCCATTGCTCCCACACCCCTTAGAATAACGGTTGTTATGTGTAATCCACCAATTTAGCTTAAATTTAACATGTACATTTGTGTCATTTCAATGGAGTGCGCCTTGATTGCTTGTTTATAGGGCTAAGCTTGAAATAATAGCAGCGGATTAACAGTACTGACTACTTCCTTGACTTTATGGCTTGTCTACTGTTCATTGTACAAGCTTTGCAATAAGTCTCTGATATGTTGTTGCGGATCCTCCCTCGAACAATGGGTTGGAAGTGTCTGCCAAGTCCTGACCACCCTAGCTGTTTATATATACAGTCATAAGCGAAAGCATGCGCACTGTGAATTACTGGATAAAGAAGCATATTTGTAGCCTAGCCATGTAGGTGAGAGGGTAGTGCAGTGCTGGTAAAGCAAACCTATTTGTGATTTTTATGACATACGTCTAGACTGTAAGTAAATTCAGTTTCTTTAGCGGATGTTATAGGCCACATACTTTTGATCACGGGTCCGGTATGGTCACGCTGCATGCACGAATGGCATGCAAGAGTCGCGTTAGGCAAAGTACTTTACATTAACACACAGCTGTATAGTGCATTCGGCTGCCGAAATGTCGTATTGTCTGCTGGCGATAACAGAGAAAACATCTTTGTCTCGTTTTCATTGCCACAACTTTTGTATAGTAATTATTAAGCAAATTCAGGTAAAATTTGCCTGCTTATCAATCAGTGAACAGAAAGCACTGTCATGCACCCTTGTGTAGCATGCAAGCTACAGGGAAATCTATGTACATCCCTGAAAACTCCTGATTTTTCTCAGGAGGCTCCCAATTTCAGACCAGTCCTCCTGATTGTACAGCCATGGCCATAAACCTTCCAATACATGGCCCTAACACCATTGGAAAACAAAATAACAAAGCACAGCAGTTTTGAAAATTTTCTGGCTTTGAGAAACCCAGGAGCTTGCTCTGGAACCCTCCCCTCTCCACACTGAGGCAGGGGAGACCGTCGCATTTGTGCATGGCCTTTGTTATTACATCTTGGTGTGTTATCTTTATCTTGATGAGGAGCTTGCAATAACATATCACAGTGCAGCGCACGCTAAGCTAACTTTGCCACCATACTACAATGCCATGTGGTAAAGTGTGCTAAGTATGGAAGGGGTGATTAGCTTTCATGGGCCATAGCACATTTTGCCCTGCACAAGTAATTATGCGCGAGGTATAAATTACTACTATTGATATGATCACTGACCCTAAAGTTTTACTGGTGGTCGTTCACAGTGCATATGACGTTACAGCGGCCTTGAAAAGCAAGAAATAAAAAGCATGCGTGACCTCGTCTTTTCAAGTGAAGCTTCTGTAGTCTAACCTGCGTCGATGCAGTCGCTGCTGTTGTGGTCTCAGAAAACTCTCAGAAAACTCTTCGAAACTCTCAGAAAAGTGGAACCTGTGCCACCCTTTTTGGAGTGGAAAAAATTTGTTACTGGTGCTGGGATTTAAACCCAGGCCTCCACCCTCTGAAGGCAAATGTCTTAATCAAAAGACTACACAGCCACATTTTCGATGTGTGAACATAATGAGTGTGCACAGGTCTTTGAAACCCTTGAATACCTGTGAGTTTCGAAAGTCTGTTTTCAAGGCCCTTAAGAACCTGCATTTTCTCACCAGTCCTTGAAAAGCCCCAAACTTATGGAATACTAAATTTGAATTGGTATTTGTCATTGTGAAAACTTTTTTTTTGGCGTTTCAATGTAATAGCAAAAAATAGCAGAGACTCTCTTGCATAGTACACTTTAGCCCTGCAGTACGGTCAGCCTGTAGTTGCTTCAGAAGTGCCGCCTTGGTTGTTCTCACAAGCTTCTCTGCAGCTCTGTTGGACGTGGTGTGGAATGGAGGTGTTCTCGTATGCTTAACTCCCCATTCTTGCAGGAACTCCTGAAAATCATTTGAGGTGAACTGTGAACCGTTATCCGTCATCTTTTTCTTGCGGTAGCCATAGGCTGTGGTGAGGTTGTGCATACACTGTATCATTTTGGCACTAGTTGTTGTAGGCATTCAAAATGCCTTGATCTACTTTGAGTAGACGTTGACTAGCACTAGCAGATTGGAGCCATCTTTTGTTGTATAGTCAACGTGAAGACACTGCCAAACTCTAGTAGGATATGGCCAGGGTTGTAATGGGCCAGCATGTTTCGCTGGGAGCACAATTTGACAAATGTGGCTATTGCATCCCATATTCACGATATCTTTGTCAAGGGAAGGCATCAAACATAAGATCGAGCTAGCATTTTCATGCTTGTCATACTGGAGTGCCTATCATGCAGTAGTGCTAGAACATCCACTTGCAAGCTCTTTGGCATGATTACTCGGTGACTCCACATCAGGCAACCCTGTTCAATTGACAGCTTGTCTCTGTGCCTCCGAAATGCGTGTATTTCAGCGGGATACCTGGCTGGCCATTCTGTGAACATATATTTGACAGTGGAACCCAGAAGCAGGTTGCATTTGGTTTACTTCACAACCTGGATCACAGTAAGAGAGGTGTGTCATCGAAAACTATTAAGAACTCAGGTAGTACGTCTTCATGCGTTTTTGCCAGCAGTGGTAGCCTCAATAATGCATCAGCCATTTGCACGTTCTTCCCATTTCTAAACTTGACGTTGTATTGGTATGCAGCCAGCGTCATCGCTCACCGTTACATCCTTGCTGCTGCAAGCAGTGCCACCAGCTTATTTTGACCAAGCAGCCATAGAAGAGGCTGGAGATCAGTGTAAAGGTTGAATTGATGGCCATACAAGGCGATCGATGAAAATGGAGAGCTTCTTTCTTCCCTTGTGCCTAATTTTTTTGCTCTTTGTCAGTGTCTGAGGAGCAAACGCTATTGGTGTCTTGCTCCCGTCTGGCATTTCATGGAAAATCCTAGCACCCAGGCTGGAGAGTCGCAATTGAATTCCAGGGGCTTCTTGACATAGTAAAATGTGAAAATTTTGCTGTCAGGAATCATATCTTTAGTGGTTTGTAATGTCTGCTTGCATTTTTTTTTTTTTTGTCCAGCACAGCCTGTTCTTTCTTCAACAATTCATACAGTAGTGATGTCACCACGGCTAAGTCTCGTAAAAATTTTGCATAGAAATTGAGAAACCCTAAATATTCCCTCAATTCTGCAATGTTTGTCAGACCAGGGGCTTCCTGAATTGCCTCAATCTTCGCCGATGTTGGGTAGATCCTCTCCGCAGAACTCTTGTATCCCAAGTAACTGACTGAGTCGTGAAGAAAACGACATTTCTCTTTCTTGAGAGTGAGGTTGCAGCGACACAGCCGCTCTAACACCTTGGTCACCGTTTTGTAACAATCTTCAGTGCTGCTTCTATTGACAACATTGTCCATGTAGCATCCCACCTTCAGGATGCGTTCCAGCACCTTATCTATAATTGCTTGAAATATGGCAGGTGCACTTACAATGTCAAACGAAAGTCTTCGGAATTTGAACAACTATAGGTGCATATCAAAAGTCAGAAGTGGTTTTGCTCCATCACTAAGTGGCAGCTGCTGGTAAGCAGAGGATAGGTCTAACACACAAAGCACCTTACCACCTACAAGCATCGAGTACAAGTCTGGAAGCAGGAGTGGACATCAATCTGTCTTCAGCACTTAATTGATGGTCAGCTTATAGTCTCTACAAAACTGCATCCCACCTCTCTGCTTGGGAACTACAACAATACGTGTGGCCCCATTGATCTGCATTGCTCATTTTACAGTTTAGTTTTCTTCCAACCTTTACAATTCTGCAGCAACTCCGTCCTTGATTGCGGAGGGAATCTGTCATGCCTTGCAGTCTAGAAGTCAACTGTTCGCTTTTATGCAACTTTAGCTTCAGAGTTCTGCACCACTCCTAGCATGCTACTGAATATCTCTGGAAACCTCCCTTGTAGCAATTTCACTCTCATCTCTTCCCCGACCACTTACTCAGCTTTCCGGTCCAACTGCAATTTTTCTGTCCATTCCTGTCCTAGGAGCGCTGGTAGACCCTTGTTTTTATCCTCTACCATGTATAACAGCAGCGTTGCTCTGCATCCATTATGTTCTACTCTGACATCTGCTTTTCCTTTTAATTTTAATGTCTCTTTGGTATATGTTCTGGGCGAAGCTTTGGCATGTTAACATTTGATCTTCATGAAAACTCCTTGTAGACTTTTTTTGGGCATAACAGTTATTGCTGCGCCAGTGTCCAAGGGCATTGTAATAGGCGTCCCTTCAATGTTCACGACCTCATAGTCCCACTTTTCTCCTGATGCACTTATACCACATGGTAAACATTAGAGTCCTCAGTTGCCCCGCCACGGTGGTCTAGTGGCTAAGGTACTCGGCTGCTGATCCGAGGGTCGCGGGATCGAATCCCGGCCGCGGCGGCTGCATTTCGATGGAGGCGAAATGTTGAGGCCCGTGTGCTGTGCGATGTCAGTGCACGTTAAAGAACCCCAGGTGGTCCAAATTTCCGGAGACCTCCACTACGGCGTGTCTCATAATCAGAGCTGGTTTTGGGACGTTAAACCCCACAAAACAACAACATAGAGTCCTCAGTTTTTCATCAGAATCTTCAATGCAGTTAGAGCTTTTCCTCTCCATTTAGCACACCACTTCCAAATGCCACTTTTTGCACATGCTCGGCATTTTGCATTTTAGTACCATCATATCGCGGGATCATGTCCCTCTCCACATTGAAAACAGGCAGTGTGTGTGTTTTTTACTGAGCAGTCTTTCTATCGACAGACGCGCGATTTTTTTCATTTCCCACTTCCATGCACTGCGTCCACTTGCACTGTTTGCACATTCTTTGTGCGCAGCACTGGTTCAGCAGTCCAACAATTGTTTTTCAGGTGCGATTTTGCATGCACCTTCAGAAGTTAAGCTCTCCGTTGCTAAAAGAACTCTGCGTATCTTGGTCACGTAACCCTGCTATGAGATATCTCGGGGCATCATTCAAGAAAGTCTTAAATGAAAAGTTTCTTGCCAAATGGCTGAGCTCAGTCACGGTTAATACTTTCATCACCTTCTTGTTTAACTCACATTACACTCGCAGTGTTCTGCAGTGGCCGAGTATTGTGGACTAAAGAAGTCTTTTATCAACTCCCACACTTGGTCGAATATTATGTTGGTGGATTTGTCAGGAACCAAAATTTCCTTGAGTTCCTTGTACGCTTGGCTGCCAACCACATTAAGGAACAGCTTCAACTTTTCATCGCTGGTACTTCAAAGTATGACTTTTGTATTCCATCTTTGGATCAAACTCTGATATGCTTCCCAAATGACTTGAGATATGAGGGGTAGCCATTGTAAAGAAGTAGTTCAGTTATCTCTTTCGGTGAACACTTTGTCTTTAGCCTTGTTCTTGCTTCTTAGCATGTCTGCATTGCCACCAGTGTGCATCATGCTTCACTGTCCGTCGTACCAAAACGCAGCCGCGGAGATCCCATCCTCATCTACAGTTATTCTACAAACCGTATAGTGTTGTACATCTCAGCTACACCAAGCAACGGAAGCGCTGCTGCATTTTGTGAATGCTGCTGGGCTCATTGACAGTCTCTGAAAATAGACAAAGAACTTTTCTAACTTCATTGACACTGCAGTTTTTTCTTTCTTTTTTCTCTCTATCACTATCTTCTAAAGCTTTCCCTTCCCTTCCTCTTCCCCAGTGCAGGGTAGCCTACCAGGCTGAGCCCAGGTTAACCTCCCTGGCTTTCGTATTCCTTTCTCCTCCTCCTCCTCTATCTGACTAGCTGTACTACCAATGGGGTTGTACAGTCTGTACAGTTTGGGGTGCTGCCCATACGCGGGTGTCCAAGAGGCCATTTGGGCTGTTTGTGCCCAAGGCAGCGGGAACAGAGCTGTGACACCAGCGTTGACACCAGCGTTAAAGCACTCACCGGAAGGAGAATGCTTTATTTACAGGGAACATGTGTCTTACAGCACGCTGTAGAAAATGCTCTAACATCACAGCAGCAAGCCCGGAGTTTTGTGGGGACAAAACACATAAGAAGTTACGTACTTGCAGACATTAGACATGTACTTATAGACATTAGACGTGTCTTGAGATGAAAGCCTGGAATGTGATAGGGTTGCTGGTTTGTAAGAATTTGCCTGAAAACTAAGTAATTGCACACCAACTGAAGGTATATGTTGGCCAAAGTGTCACAGTAGAGCCATCACAGATAAAAAAAAACTACGTAGCAATCAGCTTTTGCAACAACCATGTTTGTAAACGACATGTGAAAGGGCCTTATATTCATTTATGAAGTGCAGAGGGCATTGGACTTGGGAGACAAGAATGCTATTTTTATCATCATCATCATCCCATCTTATGTCCACCGCAGGACGAAGGCTTCTTCCAATGCTCTCCATCCTTTCCTGTCCTGTGCGAGCTGATTCCGTTTGATGCCTGCGAATTTCTTAATTTGGTCACTCCATCTTACTCTCTGTCGTCCATTTCTGCGCTTATCCTCTCGTGGTATCCATTCCATCGTCGTAACTGTCCATCGATTGTCTAGCCTTATCATCACGTGACCTTCCCATGTCCATTTTTTTTTTTCTTCTTTACTTCGACTATTATGTTGTCTACCCCTGTCCGTTCCCTAACCCACTCGGCTCTCTTCCTATCTCTAAGAGTAATGCCTATCATTTTTGGTTCCATTGCCAGCTGTGTGGTTCTCCTTTCTAGCTTCTTTGTAATTCTCCAAGTTTCTGCCCCATATGTCAGTACTGGCAAAATGCAGTAATTATATAATTTTCTCTTAAGTGACAATGGTAAGTTTCTGTTCATGAGCTGGGAGTGTCTCCCGTATGCACGCCATCCCATGCTTATTCTTTGGTGTATTTCTTTTACATGAGTAGGTTATCCTGTCAGTAGTTGTCCTAGATGTGTGTATTCTTGTACAACTTCTAATGTCTGGTTTTCAATTGTGAAGGCATGTTTTTTCGCCGTGCCACCTATCATTACTTTTTTTTTCTGCATGTTCATCTTTAATCCTACCTTAGCACTTTCCCGGCTTAAGTCTACAATCATCTTCTGTAGTTCGTTGCCATCATTGCTGAAGACTACTATGTTGTCGGTGAAGCGTAAGTTACTAAAATATTCGCCGTTAATCCCGAGTCCTGTTTCGTCCCAGTTTAGTCTTTTTTGAAGATTTCTTCCAAGCATGCAGTAAATAGCATTGGAGAGATTGTATCTCATTGTCTGACACCTTTCTGTATCGGGATTATCCTGCCTTTCTTACGCAGGAGTAGGGTGCCTGTAGAGTCTATATATGTTAGCTGTTGTATTTATGTAGCTATCACATATTCCTTGACGATGCAGTGCCTCCAGAACTGCTGTTATCTCTACCGAGTCAAAGGCCTTTTCGTAGTCTATGAAAGCCATACAGAGGGGTCTGTTGTATTCAGCGGATTTCTCAATTACTTGATTGATCACATGAAGATGGTCTATTGTGGAGTATCCTCGTCTGATCCTTGGTTGCTGTCTTGGTTGTTTAAATTCAAGTGTTGCTCTTATTCTATTTGAGACAACCTTTGTGAATGTTTTGTATAGTGCTGAGAGTAGACTGATTGGCCTGTAGTTCTTCAGGTCTTTTACATCTCCCTTCTTGTGTAATAATGGAATGCTTGCATTCTTCCAACTTACTGGTACATTTAAAGCTTTGAGGCATTCTGTGTACAGTGTTGCGAGCTTTCTAGTTAGGGAGTCTCCTCCATCTTTGATCAAGTCAGCGGTTATGCCGTCTTCTCCAGCTGCTTTCCCGCAGGATGTGCCTTGAATTGCTTTCCTAACCTCGCCTACAGTGACACATTGAACTTCTCTGTCCTGATCGGCACTTATTACACTCCTGGTGGGGTGTCTCGTGTTTGAGGTGTAGAGTTTCGAATAGAAGGCATCGTCATATTCTCTCATAGTGTCAAATCCTGTCAGGGCCTTACTTTAACCAGTCAGAGGTGCTGGAGCTGCCCTGTGACAAAGTGGAACTGACGAAAGATCAAATGCAACAATAAGGTAGAATTTACCCACATCCATTTCAAACTCTTAACCTGAATTCTAATAAAAAATGGCCGAATCTTGCGAAATTTCTCGTGAACAACATAACAGTGTCTCAAATACTTATTTAATAGAAGTCACAAACAGCAGCCTGAAAAATGAAGTTGAGATAAGCTAAATAATGTGTGATAAATATAAAAAGAAGACAGGACTCTTTGTTCTGTTCACCTTGCTTGAGGTTTATTTTAATCAATAGAGGTCACAGCAAGCCCATAGCCAGGGGAGGGGCCCTAGGGGTCTGAAATTTTGGTTGGGGTAGTGTTAATAACATAGTAGAGCTAATAACATAAAATGTAAGGCTATTAGTAACGTCGCATTTAAAAAGTCACCTAATGTGTGTGCATACTACATTTTTTTTGGAAAAATAAATAATGAAAATAATATTTTTCTCAAATAGTCGAGGCCTTCAGCAAGTGCCCCCCCCCCCTCCCCCAAAAGAAATTCCTGGCTGTGGGCCTGGGTCACAGACTCTGATATTGCATGATGCAGGGGATCACACAGTGTTCCTTTTTTTTTTTTTATGTTAAGCAGTTTGTTTCCTTGTGACAAGCTAAATATGTCGAGAAGCTCTGTGTCTTTATGTTGTTCCTTCAATGACTACAGCACTTACTAGAGGATTTGTGCTGTTCGTCTTTATTAAGTGTTGCAATTTGTTGCTGAAATCAGTTTTCTTTTTCTTTTTTTCTTTCTTGTTATGTCAACAAAATGCACATTACCAGCATCATCATTATCAAAGATGCCAGCTGCCTATGCACTTAAATTCCTCTGCCCAAATGATGTCTCTTCTGCTTTTGCTGCTTAGTGGAGTGTGCACTGCCAGAAGCTTGGAAAAGTGCAGGGACAGAGCTAGCTCACCCGTAGCAGTGCAAAAAACGAATTACGAACAAGCTGAATTCTTCTGGCTGCTCTTACCAAAAATGCATTGATGAGCCCAGCTCATCTGTGGCATGGAAAGGGTTAATAACTTCTCAGTAATTTTCCCAAACCACATATTAGCCACTACAGAGTAAGCAGAGCATCAGTTCTGGCATAAGCTGAGAAGTGGCAACACAACCAAAGCATCCTTTATTTCAGAAGAGATTGCAGCACCTCCAAAGCAGCACTACGTTCTGAAAAGGCACATTTTTCAATTGTTTGTTCAGTGCCATACATGTGAACCCATAACTGCTTTGTGCTTGCTTCTGTCACTATGCATGTCACTATCCCATTGTTAACTGTGGTTTAATGCATTTGTGCTCCTTGTTATGCCCCTCATTTAAGTGTCCTTGTTTTTCTTGGAAGGCTTATCAGCTAAATGAAATATAATGTGGCACAATGTTAAACTAAAGGAGGTAAGAGAAAGACAGAAAGAGCTTTCTGTTCTCTTCATTATTTCACCGTTGCACCACATGCTTCATTTGAGCTACACACCAACTATCCCAACACAGGATTCTGTTAAGCTCATTGTTGCCTTCACTTGACTGCAGTGCACAGTGTCTTGCATTTGCAGTATGACTTAACAAGTTGCTTTGGTAAGGAATATGACCCAAATGGTTTTTACACTTGTAGTAGCTTGCATTTTATTAAAGCATACCAGATTTTAATTATTTATGGATTTTTTATGATGCACTTGTAAGAGCGAGAGACTTCTATTGATATTTCTAGTATATTGATAATTTAAATTGAAACTGTGTTCTCTTAAGTTGTACTAAACACCTTGCATATTGTGACATATTCATATGTAAAAATTAATTGGACCTATTGTATTGTCTCAACTAATTGTCCATCATGTACACAATCCTGAACTTATAGTCTGACGTGTTGCAAAGTGGGAAGTTGCATTTTCTTTTATTAGCACAGTGCCTCTTCTCTTTTTGCTCTGTTATAGTTTGATGATTTACACTTTTTGTCACTAATAAGTGTCCTTAATTTTAAGCTGTAGATTTGTTGTTTGACTGTGTGTGTTGGGGCCTCTTTCTTGAAACACAGAAAGCCAGTTGTCATGGCAATTTGCCAGCTGGTGGCAGTGATAGCCAAGCATGAATGCCAAAGGAGACCATGGACAGAGCTACAACAGCTCTTGAGTGTGCTCATGCACAGCAAGAACATAGCCGAATGCACGGTCAGTGCAGGGAGTCCTATTCCTTTTTTTCTTTCTTTTCTCATCTTTATTAGTTACCTTTGTGTTTTGTAAAGTATGCTAAAGATTTGTTTCTATGCTTTGTTTTGGTGCTTTCCTGCGCTTTGATCAAAGCACTTATATTATTTGAAGTGTTTTTGTTTATACTTTTTCCTTCCAGTCATTTCAAACAAACTGCTTGAAATAGCAAGGGCTACATATAAATAGGCACACAACTTCCATGAAGTTCACTTTTTTCTGCTTAACATTTTTTTAGTTCACACTGAAGTTTGTGGGGGGTCACTGAGGCATACGCTTTAAAAAGTAGCATAGTTGATGGATGTATCCCATAAAATCACCAGTTACTTTATGAACATTTAAACTAAGGCAGTGTGTAAGCGTTATTCAGAATCTCATGAGGCTTGCAAAACTTCTGTGTGTGCCGGCTTCTGGCAGGATTACTTGTTGCTGCAACTGTGCTGCTTTGCTCCTTTTTTGTGCACCACTTGTATGACATAGTCACTTGTTGCAGCCACTAAGTATTCCATATGCTCTTATAAGTAAAATAAGCCAAACGAAATGCTTTGTGAAGTCTCTTTTGCACTCCACTGTTTTTAGAGTGCAGTTTTAAATTATCTGCTCTGCTGACTGAAAACCACATTTATAAGTCTTGTCAGCATGGCCGTTTTTAAAATCTGCTTGGTTCATGTGTTTTTCATAGTATTATTTTGATGTCCTTTTTTTCTCTTTGTCAATAAACATTCTGGTACCCTCTTGTTCTGTTTTACATCTGTATCAAAAGAAGTTAGTGTCATTTAACCTGTTTTCTTGACCTGGCAATCTGCTACTAAACTGAGAGCAGCTGCTACAAATAATCATTTTTTTCTGCTACAGAATCTGCTCAAAAGTGCTTCTGGCCATTCCGATCCCTGCGTTGGGATACTTTCTTAGGTATTTGTGTATGTGTACTATACCTGGTGGAACATATCCTTAACTGCAGACTTGAAGTACTGTCAGCATGTTGTAGTTCGGCTGAGAGGCTGCATTCTGGAACTACTATCCTTCCATCTATATCTCTGGTAATGTGCATACAGACAAGCTAAACCCACTATATAGAAACAAGACAGCATAACCAGAAAAGCATTTAGATTAGAGCTGTGTGAATAGCAAAATTTTGAGTGCGAATCGAATCATATTTTTCGAATAATTTCTAATATTTTTTTCATAATGCTATATATAAATGGACTGTTAAACATGGGCAAACAATTTATTGCATGACTAGCACGTTCTCACAGTGTCATTCCAAAGTCCTGAAGAACAGTCCGACGGAACTGTGCAACAGAAAGTTGAGCTAACTTCGCCGCAGTACATGGGTGTTAGCTTCGCCGCAGTACATAGTTGTTAGCTTTGCCCCAGTACGCTAATGGTAACTTCGCCACAGTACAGGGGTATTATGCGGCGAAGCGCAGTTGCGGGAGTGGGCCTCTTGTCACGAGACAGTGTATTTTTTCCCTTAATTACCAACTTCGAATAGTTTGAATAGTAATGAATAGCATATTCGAAATTCCAAATATTTGCACACCCCTAATTTAAATACATATGAAGTTCATTTTGCCTCAGAGGAGAAACAATAATGAAGATATGTAATGGCTCTCTTGTTGCTTTGCTGGTTGGAATGTAAAACAAGCATGAATGTTTCATACCTGCCAACTCTCCCAATTTGGCTGGGAGTCTACTGTTTTCTGACCAGTCCTCCGGAATATACAGGCACAGCCATAAATATCCGGATAAATACTGCTAAAGAGCCATAACTCCACTGCGATAAGAAAAAAAAAAAAAGGACCGATGTTCCAAAGAAGTTCTGGCTAAACAGCCCTAACTCCACTTTGAAGAGAAAACACAGGACAGGTGTTCTGAAGATGATGTGGCCTTGAGGAATCCCAACTGCTGCCACGGGACCTTTCTTTTTACCCAGTGATGTAAAGGGAAGGGAGGAAGTTGCATTTGTGGGGGTCCTTTATATTTGTCTTGACGAGAAGCTTGCGACAACATTACTATGCAGCATGCGCTAAGTTAGCTTTGCTGCCAAACAACAGTGTTACGTAGCAAAGCATGCTAAGTGTGGAAACGGTTCACTGTATGCAGCTTATGTGTGTCATATCACATTTTACCTTGTGTATGCATATAGCTAATTATGCACACATGCAACAATTTTCAGCACCGATATGTCTAAAAGTGTCACTGGCAAGCATTCAGAGCTGTGTAGGACGTTATTGCGGCCTCGGGAGGCAAGAAACATAAACGTTGATTGATTTGTGGGGATTTACATCCCAAAACCAGCTGTGATTTCGAGAGTTGCTGTAGTGGAGGCCTCCAGAAATTTTGACCACCTTTGGTTCTTTAATGTGCACTGACATCGCACACTACACGGGCCTCGAAACTTCGCCTCCATCAAAATGCAGCCGCCGTGGCCAAGAAACATAAACATGTGAGAGTTTTGTCCCCCCACTCTGTTGAAAGTCTCCCAAATTTCAAGGTTCCTCGGTTGGCAGGCGTAATATTTGGTATATCATACCAAATATCAAACTTATGAATCGCATGCGCTGCCTTTCTGCTCGGCATCTGCAATCACAGATGGATTGTGAAAGACAGCAAGATTTTTTGGGAAGGAAAGCGAATGAACGGTGCTGGCTACTGCTGCATCAAGCACTCACAGCCGTGAAGGCCTGGCTGCCGATTTCTGCATCTGTCGTGGGATGTGCAGCTCCAAGAGCTGCTGTTTGTAGAGTAATTGTACTGTATACATTGCTTTTAAATGGGAATTGATGTTGCGAATATGCAAGTGCTTTTATGTAGTCAATCATAGAAAAATAACTCTAATGATATTGTATTTCCGAGGCTTGTTGACATCACGTTCATTAAGTGCAAGCTGCATGTAGTCAGCTGTTCTATCTCTTAAATAATATGTCTGGCCGTAACTAGAAATTTTAACTTTTAACGAAACCAACATATATAAGTACAAACATTGTGCTAGGAAAACAGTTTTCAAAATTTTGTGCAAGAGTAGTACAGTTCACTATCGTATTCAATAGATTGTGTAAGGAGAATGAAAAGAGAAATATATGCATTGCAATGAGCTGTATGCGTCATATAATATCGATGGAGGGATTTCCGTGGGAAAACAATAAATAATGGAGAACAGCAGCATAATGTTTGAGTAGGAGTACAAGAAACTTTACAGTGCAAGTTATGTAATACAACACAACAAACCTGTGCTAACTACAGTGTGTGCGTGTCAACAACGTAAAACTTACACAAAACTGATAAGTTAAACAGCAGTTGGGCCACTTGCCTTGTTCACATCTTTTGAACATAAGGATGGCATATCTATACTAAGAGTTTTAAAAGACTCCTTCGAGAGACTGACTTGAAGCTACAGAGCCCAGTGACACAATATATGTGCAATTTGCTTATTTTCAAACAAGCATGGGCACGCGACTGACGGAAACATCCATGCGGGCTGTCTCAGCAGTGGCATCCTCACCGCATGGCCTCTGAGACTTGGCACACCGGTGTATTGGTCAGTGTTGCAGGAAGTCGCCGTAATAGCGTTGAAACTTGCTTGCTCAGGGGTGGAAGTGCTGCAACATTTGCACCATTCTGCGCCAAACAGCCCTTGTGTGCCAAGCTGCGCCCAAACGGCATTTTAGTACGATTACAGTCAGCGACCGACTTTTCGAACCCTCTTGGGAACATAATGACGTCCGGAAGGTCAGGTAGTCTGGAAAAATGAATGTAGTCAGAAAACGCAGCACTTTACCGATGTCTTTTCTTTATATAGAGGGCAGAGTACCACACTTCGAAACCACAAAGCAGCAGGCGGTACTGATGCACGTGTATGCCGCGGCGGAATTGCTACCCAAGAACGGAATTGCTACCCAAGAACTGCCGCCACGTTCCTGGCGCCACGCTCACTACGCTGAGCCAAAACAAAATTGCTGTTTGTTGCCGCTGTTCCTTCTGATGAGGATGACTAATATGGCATCTTGAAGGCGTGCGCGCAGCCAATGCACACAAAGTCCGAACGAAACTGCGTTCTGCCAAAAATCACGGTCTGTTGGCACGTTCATGGATGGTGGCCGCCATACTCAAAACCGGTACAGGCACAATTGCGGTCGCCGTGGTTATGAACGACACTTACAAATGCTCTGAAAGTACGAGCATGTCCAGTGCTCACAATGCCCGGAGGCAGGTTTTACCATTTGCTGGTTTTGAGAACAGCAGTTGCTATACTGACGCTTTCATGTATATCCACCTTAAACTCTGAAAGTGGTACATGCGTGCCCAACGTGCAGTGCGTCAAAGCAGCGCTGCTTTCCACAAAAGTCGCGGAGGAAACCGTGCTGTAGATGCGATCTCCGATAGCAATATGATGCAGTTTATGAAGGTATACATGCACGGCCAGCGCACACGGAGTGAAAACAGAACTACAGGTGTTCACCGAAGACAAGAATCCACTCGCTTTCATCACAATCACTGATAACAACAGCTCAGAAACTGCGTGGCTAACGCAGCAGGAGTTCAGAGGACGTAAATTAAGGCATAAAAAGGCACAAAGCGTTCTAGCTTTCCTACTGTTCGCTGATGACCATGGCGGCACGGACTTCAATATTTCGTTTTCGTTTGGCCTCTAGCGCGCGATGTCACAAGCAGTCATGACACTCTGCACTCGGCACGCTCCGAGGGTCGTGCACGCAGACAACTCAATGTGCGACCGAGTACGTCCTAGTTATCGAGAGTTCGGTACCAATAAACAATGTATGTGCTTGCGGGCACCAGAGAACAGGTCATAACAAACATGTTTTCCAAACTTTTGTAGTCTTGTAGATGACATTATGCTACAACGAAATTCCGCGACTAAGAATTTTTTGCGTGACCCGTCAGTTCCGTTAACATTTAGCCATATTTGAGGGTTCGAAGCAATTTGTAACCCAAAAAGCATTTAATTAGCAAACAGTTTCTATATGTTGAAAAGAAATGTTCTAATTTAATGTTGTTAGAATGGCTATGTGCTCCAAAACTTGCTTTCTCTGCTACAAAACTACAGTTTTGTTGCTGCAGTGCTGCTCTAAAAGATCGTATTTGCTGCTCCAAAGCTGCTTCAGAACGGTCATTTTGCTGCTCCCAGCCCTGCTTCAAAACGTTGGAGCCTGCTTCCACCCCTGCTTGCTCTGCAGCACCACCTGAGCAGTGTCAGGAGCCTATAGGTGATAGCTAAGAACACCTAGTAACTTTTAATTTCTATCTCTGTTTATCTCTTCAAGTTTATTGATTATATTAGAATAAAAAAGAAGGCTTTACATGCAACTGTGTCGTCCGCTGCTGACATAATAAAAAAGCCATAAGTTATTCCTTCCTTAAATAGCGTCTAAACATGTTTGTAGCACAGATATGCCATAAAACATCACAAATTACAGCCGTGAACTACTGCATAAATTGTGTGTGGTGATATATTAAATGTGAATTCGAGTCAGAGGAAGTTCAAGAGGTGAGCATCAAAAAGGGACAAAAGACGCGAAGTCTGTTGATATCCATAACAGTCAGCTCTATTTCCTGGCACCCAGGAATGAAGTTGCGGATAAAGTTTCGACAACATTGCAATTACCCTCAAAAAGAAAAAAAAGCTTGTAAAGTACTAAAGAAGCCGTTAAATGCATTTAAAAAAGTTCGGTGCCCGTTACCGCTCTGTTACTTCTAATTAGCTCAAGCTCATTTGTCTGATGGACAATGTGGTTTATTAACTTGTTAATATGGTGCCACCCTTCCTATTCAAAAAAGTTATCAGGACGAAAGTTCTGTCATTCTAATAACCTTCTTGACTAGGAAGAGTTCCAAAAAAAAATTTTGACTGTTTCGCAGATGCTTTGTTACCTATGTAAAACTTTTTTACCTATGTTGCCTATGTATACTGTAAAATCAATAGGATCCCTTGTTTTCACAAAGTTATTGCACAGTGGATTCCTCTTCCATATTGTAATGATGCACTTATTACCAAGCTTACGAATCTTGGCACACTTCTTTAGGAGTTTTAAACTGGAACCACTTCTTATACATGTACAAGAAACACAGGAAAAGGAGGCATGTGTCCATACCATACTCCCGTATGATGGGCGGGACATCACAACGATTTTATATATATATATAACCTTCGTAGTATGTGGCTGTAAGTGAGCATTCTGGTAGCATCATGAACACATTTAATTTAAAACTAATTTCAAGGCTCGTTTCCTCGATGACGTGTAGGTCTGTTTAAGAAGAAAGCTCGACAAATGTGCGTCATGATCATATACTTGCCAAGTTTATAATAAAGCTATTTTGTTAAACGTAACAAAGAAAAGTTGGGAAGCGAAGTCAACTTGAATTTATTTCTCGCAGACCAGGCACTGGAATGACAATGTTAAAAAGTCTGTTTGCAGCTTTTATTTTATCAAGCAAAATTATTCCATAAAAAAAAATGAGAGGGACAAAGATACAAATTGTGCCACTGACAAGGGCCCAATTTGCAAGTAATGCAGCCCGCTCTGCATTAGCTGCCGCCGGTCACTGCCTTTCCGTCCCCACTCCATGGCGCCGCAGCAGCCACAATTGCAACTAGGGGCACTCGCGTGCCCCCATAGGAAACCTTCGCACACAGCAGGCTGCACCTTGTGCACCTTTCATCCAGTGGCCATAGTATTGCTCCACAGACGTCTGCAGCGAATTAAATAGGAAGATACCATTTGGGGAGGTTAGCAGCACTTCTATGATAATAAAAGGGACTCAGATTCTGTTGTCAAGAAATCCATGTTTTTATTAACGAAAGGGAGGGGTCAAGGGCTCGTTCTTTATTTGTTAGAAACAACTTAATGAGCAAACAGACAATGAAGCTTAGGATGCATAGGGGAAGTTGCTTGTGATATGGTCCTAAGCTTCATTGTCTGTTTGCTCATTAAGATGTTGTTTTTATTGTTACGCCCAAAGTGTAACAATGAAGTCAACATTATATTGAGACTTGCTCAAAAGACCTGCTTTTGAACAAGTCTTCTTGCTGAAAGGACAGAAATCTTTTAAGCAAGAAGACTTCTTCCAAAAAAAGATTCGTCTACAGACACATGACAAAGGGTGATCTCCTTTTCAAAACGGTCTTTTCTGGAAGCTGAGTTTGTCGGTCTCTTTTACGGCTGGAAAAGAGTAGCCTCGAAACCCGTAGGCAGCAGCAATTATCTATTCATGAGGAAAAACAGCAAATGCTTATTTTTATCTCACCAAGGCTCATAATAAAAACGAGTTCCATATCTCGTGTGTCCTTTAATGCTTATTTCTTTCTGTACTCTTGTGAGAAGGCAGAACGGGTCAAGAATAGTTGGTGATGCTAGACACTGTACACTAGGACGAAAGAAGCACATGCAATGTTTTTCTTTGTTATGGCCAATGCCACTGATGAAAGAGCCCTTGGTGCATGCAAAACAACGTTCGATTGCAGATCCTTGCATGCAGCACCGAGGCGTACACTACGGAACTACTCAGCAGCAGTTGCTGCATGGTACCATCTGAAGTGACGCAACGTAGTAGCAACATGAACTGGACTGTTTATTGCGTGGCACTTGGCCTTTTTATAGACTGAAAACCACGTGAGTCCCGACACGCGTTGTGGCCGAGTACATTGGGGCTTGCTAACAAGTGATAAGGAAACATGCGGGTGATAGCGGTTTGTCGACGACGCTGCATCTCTTTCTTCGCCCTTCAAAAGCCCAGTCGTTCCGGAGGGCATCTTGTTCGCGTTAAACGGCGGAGTAGAGTTGGGAGTGCTTCCGGCGCCCAGGTTTCTCGCGTCGAGACGGGTGACTGAGGGGTCGTTGGACTGGAGTTCAACGTTGCTCTGGCTTCTCGAGTGTCTGTGTCCGGCTGAGTTTCCGCTAAACTGGCGCTGATCTTCGATGTGTTCTTTTCTGGCGTGGTTGACGTCAGCCGTGCCCTCAGCTGATCGACATGCCGGCGCTGGGTTCCCAGGGTGGTCTCCACCTTCACCATCCGATTGCCTTGCGTTGCTATTACCGTCCCTGGCAGCCATTTCGGCCCTTGTTGAAATTGGCGGGACCAGATGGGCTTTCCGGGTGGGAAAAGTGGTGGCGTTTCAGCCGACGAAGGTTGTTCTCGGGTAGCCTCGGCCTCTGCAGGCACTTCCCCTGCTGGAAAGTGGGCGGACAACCTTGTCCGGGGCTCGAATCCCAGCAGCAGTTGTGCTGGTGATTTGCCACTCTCGAGAGGCGTAGATCTGTAACGGAACAGAAAACGAGACAATTTTTCTTGCAATGTGCCGCGCTTGTTTTTCTTGAGGCCCTCTTTTATTGTTCGCACCGCTCGCTCCGCTAGTCCATTTGATTGCGGGTGGTACGGCGCCGTCCTGACATGGCGTATGCTATTTTCATGCATGAACTTTGCCATCGTTGCGCTCGAAAACTGGGGGCCGTTGTCAGAAACCACACAGTGCGGGATACCAAAACGAGCAAGAATTTCCCTAAGCAAGTGAATAGTGGTGTCTGTGGTAGCTGTTTTCAGCGGCATTGCCTCTATCCACTTTGTTTCCACGTCAACTAGGACAAAAATTAGGTACCCGTCAACAGGACCTGCAAAATCCATGTGAACTCGAAACCACCGCTTTCCTGTCTTAGGCCACGGTGATGGTACTTGCGCCGCAGGCATGGGCCACCCTTGCACACATTGAGGACAGTTTTGCACCAACCTTTCAATATCTTTGTCTAATCCAGGGTACGAGAACAGCGTACGAGCGAGCCTCTTCATGGCCCCAACACCTGGGTGCGTGTCGTGCAGCTCGTTGAGTAGGCACTGCCGGGCTGCCTCTGGCACGACCACACGATGACCCCAGTAAACGAGGCTATGGCTCACGACGAGTTCATGTCGGCGGGTGAAGTACGGTTGCAGATGTTGCTGCTGCCCTGTAAGATGTGATGGCCAGCCCTGCTCGATCCACTCCCGGATTTGCCGAAGTGTGCTGTCCTCCTGGGTCAAAGCAATCATTTGGTTAGACGGAAGTGCACTTGCGTCCAAACCCTGCGTATACAGTACGTATTCGGTCACTTCTTGACTTCCACGTTCATGGTCCCCTGGCAAAGGTAAGCGACTGAGGGCATCTGCGTTACCGTTGTGTGTTCCCTTGCGGTATTTTAGATTGTACTGGTAAGCTGATAGAAGGAGCGGAGCGCCCAACGCTGAATTCGAGCTGCCGCCATGTGCGGGATGGGCTTGTTGGGGCGGAAAAGCCCGGTGAGTGGCTTATGATCTGTCACCAGCATGAAACGGTTTCCCTGCAAGAAATTGCGGAATTTGCAAATTCCAAACACCAAGGCCAGCGCTTCTTTCTCTATTTGGGAATAATTGCGTTCTGCTGACGTCAGCGTTCTCGAACGAAATGCTATCGGGTGATCCATGCCATCAATGCGATGCGATAATACTGCCCCTAAACCATCTGATGAAGCATCACACTCCAGCCGCAACTCTTTCTGCGGATCGTAGTGAACCAGAAAATTCACCCTTAACAAGGTGCGCTTCGCTTCCTCGAAAGCTCTTTGATGCTCTTTTTTTCTAGTGCCAGCATTCTCCCTTGACCAGTAAGCGATAGAGCGGAGCCAAGATCGTGGCCAAATTCGACAAGAATTTCGAGTAATAGGTTATGAGCCCCAGAAAGGACTTGACTTGGCTTACCGATTCTGGCCTTGGAGCAGCTGTTACGGCTTCGAGGTTGTCGCGCAGTGGGTGAAGGCCGGTCGCATCAGTCGTGTGCCCCAGAAACTGCACTTCTTTTTCACGGAACCGACATTTGTCCTTGTTCAGTTGGAGGCCACTGTCACGAAGTCTCTGGAAAGCTTGTCGAAGCGTGGACGTGTCCTGTTCTTTCTCGGCGATTATGATGTCATCTAGGTATACACGTACTCTTGGCAAGTCTCGTAATAACGACTCAATGTGCCACTGGAACAGTGCGGGAGCCGACGAGATGCCGAAGGCTAGTCGGTTGTAAGAGTACAAGCCCTGGTGCATATTGATGACAGTCATCGTCTTCGCCTCTTCATCAAACGGGAGCTGGTTATAGGCATTTCTCAAATCCAGTGTAGTGAATACTTCTCCCCCGTAAAGCGCGGCAAAAATATCGTCCACCTTAGGCAAAGGGTACTGTTCCAGGTGAGTGGCCAGATTCACGGTGAGCTTAAAATCACCGCACAATCTGATGTCTCCATTTTTCTTCACCACTGGTACGACAGGAGCAGCCCATTCGGAAACGCTCACCGGAGATAGGGTGCCTTGCTGCACGAGGCGGTCGATTTCTGCTGAGACTGCTTTGCGAAGTGCGAAGGGCACCGGGCGGGCCTTTAAAAACCGTGGCACGGCCCCTTCTTTCTTGTACAGCTTGACGGGCGGACCTTTGCAACAGCCAAGCCAGTCTTGAAATAAGTCTGAGAACTCTTCCAGCAGCCCTTTTAAGTCAACTTCAGCCTGCAGCGCATAGACACTAGGAAGAGCCCTTTCTTCTAAAAGTGACACGCCAGCTTCACGGAAAGCTTGAATAGTGTTTCGGCCGCACAGTAGTGGTCCGTCACAATCCACTACCACGAGCGAACTATTCACTCGCGTCTTGTCGTGTTCGACGCTCATAACGACTCTTCCGACCACTGGAAGAGGACCGAGGAAGCAAGATAGCTGAAGTGGCGTTTTTTCTAGTCTGGGCCACCACTTACGGTTTTTCCTGAAGGCGTTTTCTGGAATCACGCTAACTGATGAACCCGTGTCGATCAGCATCCGCAGTGTCCTGCCGCCCCAGACAAGGCTCCGTTCGATGGGCCGCGTTCTTGCCTGGTCAACGTTGTTCTGGGTGGATAGGGCGAAAAGCATTTCCTCCTTACTGTCCTCTCCGTCCGACAGCTCTCTGAGCGCGTACGATCCCTGCCGGCCGCTGCGCCTGCGCTGGCACATCCTAGCCAAGTGTCCTTTAGTGCCGCGATTGCGGCACACCTTCCCGACATGCTGACATTCGTGTTCCGAGTGGTTGGAGCCGCATCTCCAGCACGATTGACGCGGTGCTCCTGTGTCGTACCCGCTGCCTCTTCTTTGTCTGCTGCTACGCCGCCTTTGAACCAGGTGCACGTTACCCGCGTCGTTCTCGCCGTCTGCATCTTTCATGGACCGGACGTTACAGTCAGCCGTTTCTGACGACATGGCGAATTCCTCAGCTTCCTGCACAGTCAGCTTTCTTTGGGTCAGCAGGAACCGCCTGGCCTTGTCGTCCCGTATGCCGCACACTATCCAGTCACATAACATTCTGTCCAGAAAGTTGCCGAAGTTGCAGTCTTTTGCAAGACGGTCGCAAGTCCACGACAAAATCTTTGACCGTCTCGTTGTCTCCTTGCCTCCGCACAAAAAATGCGTGACTTGCCACAGTCTCGTTCACCTGCGGGCTGTAGTGTTCTTCCAACACCTTTGCGATGTCTTCGTACGTTAGGCTGTTCACGGGCGTCGACGGGCATCATCCCTGAATGACTCGAACCACGCTGTCGCCAAGTGATGCTACCAAGAGTGCCCGACGCTTTGAGGAGTCCGTGATATCGTTGCCTTCAAAGTAGGCCTTGAGACGCACCCGGTAGGCATCCCAGCTGCTCGCTGTCTCGTCAAACTCCGGCGGCCTCGATCCCATCTTCGTCGCCACTGAAGTGACGCAACGTAGTAGCAACACGAACTGGACTGTTTATTGCTTGGCACTTGGCCTTTTTATAGACTGAAAACCATATGAGTCCCGACACGCGTTGTGGCCGAGTACATCAGGCTTGCTAACAAGTGATAAGGAAACGTGCAGGTGATAGCGGTTTATCGACGACGCTGCACCATCCTTGGCTGCTTTTGCTGCGTCTGCCTCGCTTTCCAGAGTGAGAATCTATGCCGCAAAGCTTACAATTGTCGCCTTATCTTTGGTGTGGTCACCCATGGTAAGGCAAGAGCACCAGCGTGGAAAAACACAACAAAAGCCCAGTGTTGACAGTCAAACTTGTATATGTTGCTACAGTTATGGAAATGCTTCGTAAATAACTGAAAAATGTCTTTAAATTATTGTTCCTAATCTGGTACTATTATTTGGAGAAACATGCAATACAATAAATAGTTACTTTATATCTTGAGAACATAATTTTCTTTTAACTGCTTCAGTTTTGAAGGCTAGCGCCACGCCACGCTTTTGGTAGCATTTTAGGAAGAAAACACTAAAAGATTGTGCCATCAGTCTGTGGTGTAGGCCTTTTCATTGGGAGACTTTCAACTTCGTAAAAGACCGTTTACATCAAAGAGTTTTTACATGCTCGTGTGACAGGGGTATTAATGTGAATGACAATATGGTGATCACAAAACACTTTCACAAAAAGACATTACATCTTGGTATTGGTGCACCACATTGTCGCTTCAGGGACTGTGGCACTGTTGGGCACCAAGTCTTTTTTTTCTTTCTTTCTTTCTTTAGTGCCAGTGTGCCTTACGACATAAATGAAATAAGGTATAAGTCTGTGTTCCGGATAAAGTCCGTGAGCAGCTGGTACTGAGGACCGTGCTTTCAGCACGTTAAACCTGGTGGTTGACCTGGGTGGTATCAAGGCCACACAGGGGTGGGTGCATGAAATGAACTCCTAGATCAACTGCAGCTGCTTTTGGTGATGTCTGAACGCAAAACATGCTTGGGTACTTTACATGCTTACATGCTTAAACATGCTTGGGTGAATTTGGAAGCTGAGGCGGTCAAAATGTGGAGTTTCTATTGCTGTTTGCTTCATAATCAGGTCATGGCTTCGGTATTCAAAACTCCAGAATTTAACTAACATTGCCATGTTGTAGTGCTCATAATACAAGTGTACGAGCAGCTCTATTTGGTGCAATCTGTTAGGAATATGTGGAGTTTATTGAAGCTTTGCTCTCAGTGGAATTCTACCATGTGTGCCAGTGCTTTTGATCCTGGTCATTTTTCTGGACAGCGTTCCAAATCTGATACACTTTCTTAGAAGCCCATAGAAATTAATATCAGCACCACTGTTATTATGAATATGCATTATCTAAATACTAATTAATATGCTCTACAACTTGATTGAACATTTTGTGCTTAAATCCACAGTTTAAAAGTATGTTAATTAGTTTATATTAATCAATCACCTGAGCTCATAGAAAAGAATAGTCTGAGATAATCAATTCAACAGTAAACAATACTCAAATAGTCTCATTCTCATAACGAGCATGTAGACATTTTAAAATTATATGCAAATTGACTGAAATGCCATGTGTACACTTTGCTTTTGCTGTTTACCTCTCTGTTTCTCCTGCCTATACTACTGTTTAGAGCATGTTTATTTTGAAGCTCTAATTTTATCAGACTTGTCTGGATCAGTCACTGTGTTGATGTTGACTTTGGAAGTGTGTGTTCCACATGCTTGCCTGCACACATATACACAGTAAACCCTTTATATTTGCCCCGCCACGGTGGTCTAGTGGCTAAGGTACTCGGCTGCTGATCCGAGGGTCGCGGGATCGAATCCCGGCCACGGCGGCTGCATTTCGATGGAGGCGAAATGTTGAGGCCCGTGTGCTGTGCGATGTCAGTGCACGTTAAAGAACCCCAGGTGGTCGAAATTTCCGGAGTCCTCCACTACGGCGTCTCTCATAATCAGAACTGGTTTTGGGACGTAAAACCTCACAAAACATCACAACATCAACAACCCTTTATATTTAGACACGCGAGACCATTTCATAAAGAAGGAAGAAAACAATATTCATCAGATTTTAGACTGTTATCTTCATCAATCCTTTGCTATGTCATTGTGTTTGTAATTGAGTAACTTACATTATAATTTACTGTTCTCTTTTTATCACAGCTTGGATTCCACATGGCAAGTGTCATTTCTTCAGTTGCACCGGAAGTGTTCTCAAATCACTTTAAGCCACTTTTCAAATTCTTTGGTGAATGCTTGCAAAGCTGTGGTGATGAGCAGATCTGCTTCTATGTTATCAAGTAAGTCAGCACTTCATTATCTTTGCATGACCTCACCAAGTTAATTTATGCATTTGGCCGTTTCTCTTTTTTTAGGTCCATGACAGCACTAGTAAGCTTCATTGGCACAGATGATGCTGTGAGTATCACTATTTTGTCTGACTTGGTGTTTCATTTCTTTAGCCTGAAGTTGCCTGTTATTTAAAATGGCGGTTCTCCTATCTAAGTGGGCACTAAAGAAAAAAAAAAGATTTTTGTCCTGTTGGCAAATTACTTTTTTGTGCCAGAAGTACCACCCTTGTCGCAAGTTGCTGCTTGCTTGGTGAGCAAGAAAATGTTCAAAAATAAAATGCTAGTGGCAATTCCACCTTGTAATTCCCGCACAAACTCACTGTGACATCGTAGATCTTGACTTCATCTGCTAGATTCATCTTGATTTGACTTAGACAGTGCTAAAATACGACACATACAACAAAGAAGCACACACAGACAGCACTGCTCGTGCGTGCTTCTTTGTTGTATGTGTTGTATTTTTGCACTGTACAGGTCAATTCAAGATGAATCAAGACAACTAGCCCGGCTTTCCATTCTGTTAGCCATCTACTAGGCAGAGTTTATGCAGCTCCTTGAAATTCACTATGGTGACTCTTTGGGAATCTTAGTAAGATATGGTAGGAGCTAAATGTGCACAACATAAAGACAGAGAAAAGGCTTGAGACACACGAACGCTGACTTACAACAATATTTTATATTTCAAAACAAGTAACTGCATACATGGCAAAACCCTGTGACACATTATGTGTGTACCTCTCACAGAAAATTTCTATCTTTATGCTAGAAAGATGGCTCTGTGCAGAAAGGGCAATTGACAGTTTTAACACACAGTCAACTGACCTGTCAATCAGTTTCGCTTCCATGATTTCGTGGGTTAATTACTGCTTTTGCTGACAGTTGAGCTGTCATTGCCACCACTCTGTGCAAGAGAGTGCACGTGCACATCATGCTTGTGGAAATGAAATGGCAATGGCATTGTTGTTGCCACATTGGCCCTACAAGATATTTGCTGGAGCTGTGTATGGTCATGAGCAATGGCACAGGTACTAAGAGGCACTGCCATGGTACACACACTTCCACTACAAGCACACGCATACAAGTGTCCCAGCGTGTGACGGTGGGAGCTTGATGGGAGACATACTGCAGATAAATAATTACTGGCAAATTTTATCATGCAGGCAACATCTGCCATCTTTGAGTGAAGCAACAAATTTTTTGTTAAGGAGCATTGTACAAAAGTGCACACTAGCATCAAGGAAAGCCAAACTATAGTCAAGTGCCTTGCCAATGTGGTAACCACTGTGTTCCCTATCATGTTTGTTAATAGGACAGGGAACACAGTGGTCACAGTCATGCAAGGGTGCCTCATCTTTCCAATGCTTTGTTAAATAGGAAAAAAAAAAGAGCACCCTTTCTCTACCGTGAAGATGGACCAGCAGCGTCGCTGTTCACCGCCACTGCCTACCATGCATTCACACCCAATAACACCTACACACTCGCACGATATGTATGATTTGCGGGTGTCTGCGTATTCCTCTTTTATCCCGGCCCACCAGCCGCTAGAAAGCTGCCGGTAGTGAAGGCTCCTGCATGCGCTTTCCATTAAGGTGTCTGGGGGATGCAGACCACGTATTGCCAGGTTGCTGATGTGCATTCCTGGCAGTGCACTTCTGGTGACGCATGGCTTTGGCTTCTCATTTGCTCCCAGCTTGCCGAATCCGTTGAGAAAAAAAAAACGCGTGTCAGTGCAATCACTATCATTTAGCAGTGGGCTGTAAGCTAGGGCCTGGGTAGTGGTTCGAGGGCAAGAACGGATCTAGTTTTCCCTTCAGCATAACCTGAGATTTTTCTATTTTATGTTTCTTTATCATTTCTTTTTCTCTTTTTGTATTGTCCTTCAAATAAATACCATCATGTAGCAGCGAGCTTTTCATCTTTATCTCTTTCTATATTTCCCTTCAGGCTAAGGGCAAGAATTTGGGTAGTGGGTCAAGGGAAAGAGTAGGCTGAGTATTCCCTCTTGCATGACAGGTGCCAACAATGGACATTGCAAGTCCCTAAACAGCTTAGCTGTTAAGAGTGCCCACTCCGCAGGCTCTTAGGCTGCAGTTGCCACTACAAGACCTCCTAAACAGCAAATAAAAGTGACTGATTTCGTGCGAACTCATCTCACAAGATCATGCTTTCTTGGTTTTATTGCAAAACATCTTTCAGGTTACAGTGGTGGAACAGCTGTGCCAATTGTGCCAAATTGTGCTGAGAGCGGATGCTTGCGTCATCCTGCACGAAAATGACATTTTGGCAAAAAATTGCGCCAGAGCATATGCGATAACCAAGCTCTTATGTTGTCGATGCTTTTTTGCCCGCAAAACTGAAATAGCATGGAAAGTTGGGCTGTGAAAGAGAAAATTAGCATCCACCTGTTTTGTAGCGCAAGGCTAAAGGAAATCCACATGGATTTCTCAGAAATGAAAGCCTCCTAGTTGCCGAAAAATTCGTCCTGGTCCGGGGCTCGAACCCGGAACCAACGCCTGTCCGGGGCGCTCACTCTGCCAATTGAGCTAACCAGGAGGATAGCGATTGACAGCGCGAGGGCGAATCCATTGACAACTCAAAACACATGGGCGTGAATATATGGCAAATGAGTTCTGCGGAAACCCGCAAGGTGGAGTAACGTTTATGAAAGGGAAAATTAGCATCCACCTGCTTTGTAGCGCAAGGCTACAAGGAAATCCATGTGGATTTCTCAGAAATGAAAGCCTCCTAGTTGCCGAAAATTTAGTCCTGGTCCGGGGTTCGAACCCGGGACCAACCTCTGTCCGGGGCGCTTGCTCTGCCAATTGAGCTAACCAGGAGGCTAGCGACTGACAGCGCGAGGGCGAATCCATCGACAACTCGACCTTGTGGGTTTCCGCAGGACTCATTTGCCAAGGGCTAATTGGTACATATGCATTGTAACAGCGCAAAAGATGGATACCAAGAAATACAAAACACACAGGACGAGCGCTGACTCGCAACCACTGTCACTATCATTGCGTGTCAAAGCTCATTCTGTGTGTTTTGTGTTTCTTGGTCTCTGTCTTTTGCGCTGCTACAGTGTGCAAAGCTGAAATCGAAACCAACAGCATGCTATCGTCATCATTGTGTGAAAAGTAAATCGCAACAGCGCATCAGTCTCGTCTGCTTTTTAGTAGTTGTGCATTTCTCTGACGAAGTATTATATAGTGTCGCTGTATTGTCTTGCTTGTGTGCTTTAATTGGGTGTCGACCAAACCAGTGTGGTACCGCGCAGTTTTCTGATGGTGGGTCATATATCATTCTTGGATCATGGTGAAGCTTTTCTGATATTTATGAGTGATAGCAGGGCTCTACAAAGGTGCCACTGTGATGAGAATTGCATGTGGAACATAGTTTCAAATTGTATTAGCGAGCAGGTTTTGGCTTCCGCATGTCTGAATGAATGATTAGTTAAGTAACAGTATGATACGTATGTGTTACTGCTTGCAAGGATGTGGGCGCTGCATGAACACCTGGGAGCTGCTGATAAAGAAAACGAGAGCCGTGCAACACATTTGTCACCGGCCTCGGTGCATTGTATAGCTATGTCTTCCATGTATTCTTGAACTTATTTTCAATGTCTAGATATTGCAGCATATTTTCGTGAAGTGATTTCACACTTTCGACATGGCAATCAGAGTGCCCTGAAGTTTGTGATCAGTTGTCATGATATTGCACATGGTTGCACTGCTGAGCTTGATATCACTGGTTGGCTTGCAACTATGATCTCTGCATAATGGTGAAGGAAAGATGGACAAACACTTTCAGTGCAAAAGTGCAAATATGCGAAAGTAAAACTGGCCAGCTTAGAGTTGTTACTAGATAGGAGAGTGCTTATGTCCAGTGCCTTCTACAAGTGCAACACGTGATGCATTGTTCTGTGCAGGCACACTTATTCGCTCGGTCTTATGGTGACCTTTGCACAAACCACAACTGTCAAATAGTGTTGTATCCTGGATTACAAACCCATGTTTGTTGATGATCTGTCTGTGTGTGGTGCCTTTTGTGCTCGCACTATTGTGGAGGTAGTGAACCTGGCCGTATAGCATCTTTTCTGCTGTTGAGAAGTGCCGCGTACTTGACTGCGCTGATACGGTAAACACTGCAGAATCCCGTCTCTACAACTTACTGTATCTGTTAGAATTTTCATGGAATATGGTTAGTACAAGTACGTTAAACCCTGTGCCAAAAGTGCTTGTTGCTGCGCCAAATCTTGCCTTTGCCAAAACTTGTGCCGAAGGGTGAAATGGCTGTTCCACCGCTGAAGTTATCTCACAAGCAGTTGAGTAGATATTCCCTACTTCCAAAGTACTGTTAGCATGTACTATCTTTTCATCCCCATCAGCGACTTTCAGTGGGGTTCCACAATATGATACAACTGTATACTAAGCATGCTACTTCTGCCCTGCAATCTGATTGGCTTGCAAGAAGTTGCTACATGTCATGGCACGGTTGTGCATTTCGCTGCACACTTCAGGCCAGAACAAACACTATGCTCAAGAAATCTCGAGCCAACGATGGCAGTTTTTTATTGTGTAGTTTAACACACACATCTTCACACATATTACAAAGCCTGCTAATAATAAGGTGATTGTGAAGATTTACGAAAAAAGTAAAACATGTCTACATGGATTGCACCCACGCGCAAGCAACGTGCACAATTGCGCTACACTTGCGTGGCAGCTGTGGTGTTTTGCCAGCCAGTGCCACTGCACCTGTGCGGTGACATCAGGCTGTGGTGTACCCCTGGTCTGTTGTAAAAGACGTCTTCCTGTACTTTCAAAAATTTTGCTTTTGCTATTGCAGAATGCACATTCTTTGATTACTACCGCAGGTTAAAAAATGTATTACCATGGTTATCAAAACTTGCATGCACGAAGTAGCTTGAGTATCAAAGGCAAATATGCTTTAAACTTCAGGTTCGTCTGCTTAAAATTGCTCCAAAATGACATTTAGTCTGCTCCAAGTTTTTAAAAAATGCAGCTTTACATGCTCCGAAAATTTCTCCAAAGTCATGTGGCTTTGGGTAGCCCCACTCCTGACTTTTGAATGCTTGCTGATCTCGTTGATGACCAGCTAAGACAAACCTATTTCTGACTACTGCCAAAATGTGAAAATGCATGAGCATTTGAAAAGGCAGCACTGCAAAATAATGGTCTTGAATATGGCCAAGCATGTTTTTTATTATGATTATTATTATTATTATTATTATTATTATTATTGTCATAAAACAAATTTTATTGAGACTTTGGTGCATTAAGAAATGTGTGAAGTGACGTTTGCTGTTATTGCATTAAGTTGTGCTCATTCATCCATCAAACAGAACTGTTTCCAAGTGCTAATCCCCCAAGTCATGGAAGTTATACGAAGATTAGCAAGTTCAAGTGAGGTGAGTAGATTTATCTTTTTAGATGCACACTATTTAGTTTTTCACAGCAATATTTTGTAACAGTAGGAAAAGCAAGCACATTCTTAAATTAGTGATGTGATAATATTCAAAGCTTCAACAATTTCTTAGAAGTGCTCTTCTACTATTTGAACTATATCTGAACCGCCAACTTTTTTTAAGGTATTTAAAACATTCTTTAATGGCAAACTAACAATGCATTTACACAACTTCTTTAACAGTATTATACTAGACCTCTTGGTGCACTTTTACAAAGGCTGCACAAGCATTCTTGCATAGCTGAGAGCACATGGCAATGTGCACGGGGCTGAACATGCTGCTTAAACTGAGTGCCCAGTTGAAAGGGAACAAAGCATCTTTCTTGGCTGGCCTACACTATAGCATTCGCATCAAACTTTGTGCCACTCGGCCGTCACCACTCCTCTCTATTGTGATGGCTTGCTTTGAAGGTTTAACTATGAGAGCAAACTAAAATATATAGGCACTATGTCTTTAATGAGTAGCTCTTGACAGGGCCGGTCTGGAAAAATTAGGACATGCAGGAGACTGTCATTCCGCCTCAAACATTTTGAGGAGCTTTCCTTCCTTCATAAAGCTATGAAACCTGCATCTGTTAGTTTCATAGCTTTTGCTCTGCTGTGAAGAGCTACCGAATTTAGTATAGTAAGTTATGGTAATGACAGGTAGAAACGTAGTGTTCAGAGAGTCTTCTTTAAAGTGCCTTTATGTCTAGAGCTATTCATAGGTTAATTTTGTTTCTCATGTTTGGTGCTTTTGTGCACCAAACACTTCTTTTTCTGTTTCATTTTTTCTACCATTAGCTAACTCACTCTAGCAGCACCACCTAGCATACAATTTGAAATAATGCTTGTTGCCGGTGGATTTATTCAATGGAGAGTGGATTCTCTAATAGGGTGTAAGGAAAGAAATTGTCTTGCTACTTCTGCCTAAATCTAAGCTAAGACATGATTCTTTTTGTATTTTTTCTCCTGCGGAACCAGGACAAGGCAGTAGAAGCATTGGAGCTTTTTGATGAACTCATCGACTCTGAGATTGCTATCCTTCTTCCTCACATTAGGCCACTGATCAAGCTGTGCTTAGAGGTATGTACATTTGCGAAAGGGTGATTTCTTGTTCTATAATGCTCGCGTTTGTTCATTTCTTTGCACCGTGTAAATTATTGCATCCCTGTTTTAACTTGTCATGGCTCAGTGATATAGACAAATTGCCCATGTGCCGGTTTTAGTAGCATACTCCAGGTGTAGTGAAACCGGCTTATGCCAAGTTATGTGGTTGGGGCACTTGCACTTGTCTCTTCGACACGTCGGAATAGTTCATTGTCTTGTTATTATAGAATAATCTATTTTGTGATATAGGTCTATCCCGGATATATCAAACTTGGATAAGTTGAATTATTGACTATAGCGAACAGTTAAAAAATCCTCTTCAAAATGCAATGCAAAAGTATACGGATGGGGCGCACATATGTCAAATGCTCGTGGACCACCATATTTAATATATCGAACTTTGACCTGCGCCGAACCCCTCATATGTGCTCCTCCTTACATTAGTTGATGATTTCTCAACTGTGCTTTAATATGTCGCAATCCATTTTTGTGCACAATGGTGTCGAAAACGCAGTGTCATTGCTATGCTTTGGGGGGTTGCACAGTGCGTGTCAGCACACTAACTTATCCGTGCACCAATTTTAGATCGTAACGTGCAGCAGCATCATATATGTACTGGGTTGTGGTGGGAAAACCATTTCGTGAAGAGACAGAAAGAAGAAAGAGAAAGTGAAGCGAAATGGTTTTTGTACCACAATCCAGTACATATATCGTCACGAAAATGATCAACACGGCTCAGCAAAATAGAACAGCCTGCTTTAATGATGGCCTACACATCAAACAGAATGCTCGCACAACTGTGTTCTTCATATCCAGACTCTAGAAAGGGTGCCCATAATGAATACAGTTAAACCTGGATATAACGAAATTGAGAAATTCCCGAAAACTTCGTTATAAAGAGGATTTCGTTATATGCAGGTTCGGCACGAAAATTCGAAAAATAAACGCTTAAGTAAGCAAAATGGTTACAGATGGCAGAGCTGACCCAAAACAATTATTTTGGGCGAGAAAACATTTACAGCTGAGAACATTTATGTGACCGCTTATAGTACAGGACCGGCAATAATGCGGCTTTTTCTAACCCCCCCCCCCCCCCGGTTTTTCTGACCCCCCGCATACCCCTTAATGTGCAGCCCCCCTCACCCCCCCCCTTCCTGATATGAAGGACCGGTTATAATGCAGCTGCCCGGAAATCGTGGACAATCCAGGTAGGGAGCAGGCTTCACAAAAGAAGTGCCCCGCCCGAAAAAAGCGCAGCGAATCACCGTGGAGGAGGAAGGAGCGCGGAACGAATTAACAATGAGCGGAGGGAAGAAAAAAAAAGAGGCCACGGCAGCAACGTGTGCGCCACGGCAGCAACGTGTGCGCCACTACGGCCGTTTGTCGGCCGCGAACACTACGCATGGAACGCGCGCCCGTGTCCTCCAGTTTACCGCTGTTTGTCTCCAGTTCTTTTTTTTTTACCATTTCACGCGCGCTGCCCTTGAATCACCCCGCAATTTCCTGTGCACCTGATCCCTGTGTTGTCAAGGGCAAACTTCCCTTGAGGCGCGCCGCCCGTGACCCCGCGAGCTAGGCCTAACAAGCGCTCTCACCTACTGTCAGGTTAGCGAAGTGCAGACTCGCGCAGCAACAAAGAGTCGCGCTGCTAAAAAAAAAAGCTTGTTTTTTTTTCTTTCTCTCTTAAACCGGCACGACTCGGTAACATAACTGGAAAAGGAGGGTGGCGGCTTGGCAGGCTAGGCCAGCTGCAGAAAGCGGCGGGAGCAGGTTTGAAGTGAGGGGGAGAGGACACGCCCGCAGCGGGATGATCGCCGAGTCAAGGGATGCAGGCCCTCCTCACACACGCTCGCACACATGCACGCACACGTGCACTCGCTCGCTCTCGCCTCGCAGTCGCCGTGTCTTTGAGCGCGCCAAGCGCAACACCGCCGCTTCGCATTCCGTTGCGGCAGAGGAGGTGCTTCCGGTTGTTGCTCGAGCAAAAGTGACAAAATTTGGGGCAAAACCTCAGGCTGTCGGCGGATAAAATTCGTTATTTCAAGGGGTTGTCCCACTGCCACTTCGTTACGTAGAGGTTTCAAATACATGTACTTCTATGGAGTAACGGCGGGGAATAGAAAAACTTCGTTATATCCAGGAATTCGTTATATGAAGGTTCGTTATAAGCAGGTTTAACTGTAGCTTGCTTCTGGCAAGAGGTAGCCATAGTGGGCAAATCTCCTCGCGTCATTACTCCCCACTTGAAAAGCAACCGTCCCGGTCGCCGACTGCCGTGAGGCAGCAGCAAAAGAGGGGGGCGCAATGAAGGCAGGCAGAGGACTGGCTCATTGCGGGTGTAGTACAGCTTCATCCATACATTGGGAACAATCCCCGGTCGTGGCCGACGTTGGCTCGAGCTGGTATTCGTATTCTGAGGGACAAGCTCATAGGTCATTTCACTGAGGCGTCGCGTTATGCTGTACAGGCCAAAGTACCTTCTCATTAACTTTTCCGAGCCCCGGATGACGGACGGGTGTCCACACCCAGATGCAGGTGCCAGGTTCATACTGAATGTTCCTGCGGCCACTGTTGTATCATCACGCGTTGGGACTCTGCTTGCTGAGGATTCGGGTGCGAGGCTTCTTCTGCTTTCTGGACAATGTCATTAGCATTTTCGCTTCTCGGAGTTCCACTGTCGACGGGTAGCATGGCATTTAAAGGGGTCGTAATACAGCAACCGTAAACGACCTCAAATGGTGTGAATCGGGTGGTTTCCTGCACAACAGTGTTACAGTCGACTCTCACTACAGCAAAATTGATGGTGTGCGAAAAAATTTCGTTGAAGCGAAAATTTCGTAGTGAAATTGCAAAAATATAACTGACCTGAGCTGGTAGGACAGTAAAACATTTATACCTCAATCTTGCACGCGGCACGCAGCATCACGGCGGTAGTCGGAAGGGTTCAGAAACCGCGAGTACTGAAACCATACTTGCCAAGTTTAAAAATACAGAATCCGGGAGATTTACGTACTTACTCAATTCTACTTCACCCTTGATAGTAACACACACCCGTTTCCCGTGAACAAAAAAAAAAAAAAAATGAAACATTGATTGTAACGCGCACCCATGAAAAAAAAAAGTCCTTGGTAATCACCCTTCTCACATTCATAAAAATAAATGTCGTACTCGTGTAATGAATGCGCTCGCATAATAAACAGACCGCCGACTTTGGACCCCTGCAGTCCCTCGAACGGCTGCGCTGTGGCTTTCCCACTTCACTTGATCCGAGGCGTCACGAAGACGTTTGGAGTGCCGATTCATAACTCCTGCGTCCCGACAAAACTGCCGCACATTGCCAGGCTTAGCCTTGTGCAAGCGGCAGTAACATCATCTACTCGCAGTGCTGTGTTCCTCCATGCTGTCGCAGTTCCCTCATGCCCGTTGCCGTGTGCTGCCATGTGTGCTGCGCAGGCTGGCGCATATAAGCTTAAGCGTGATCGGAGCGTGGTTTTCGAGATTGCTGCGATGTAACCTCGGGCGTCATGCAGTGCGCACGACTGAGAGGCTGAGGCTCAGCACAGATATGAGGGAGAAATGCTATGATGAGCTGTTTTGTGTGCGGTGATGAGAAACATCTTTTCCCCCACCACCCACGAACGCTATCGAAAGCTGCTGCGGCTGGGCATCTCAGAAATTGCATCGGCGACGTAGTGACTTTAATTGGCCGCAAGATGGCCAAGCCAGCGCGGTGAGTATCGTTGGCCTACGCACCATGTGCGTCGTGGCATTGCTACGCGTGGGACTGGCGGCGAAAAAAAAGTTGACTGTGGGGTGGGGGAGTTATTGCGATAGCAATGATATGGGCACTGTTAGCGGGTTTTTGCCATTGCCATTTTTCTGTACGAAGTCCAACTCGATAACACTGCCCATGCATGATATGTTTTACGCGGGAGTAAAAGCGTGCTTACGCTGGGGACGAACGTGGCAGAAGCAGAGATGAAATGACCCGACCATCTCCGCCGTACGAACTGAAGAATGCGATAACGTCACACAGTGTGTGATGACTGTCATGACTTGCTTCTCAAACAGAGAGGAAATGCCCAGCCCTTCTTTCGTCGGGCGAAGGACCAAAAGGGGCGCCGGTGGGAGAGGGGTGGTCGCGCACGCTATCTCGACAGACATCGATGACAGACATCGGTAGAAATAGGTAATCAACCATGCAGTCAATAGCAGCTGTTTCTAGTGAAGCCAACACGTAATTTCGACTTTGTAGACATATTTTTATCTTCTGAAATGCACCAATATGTTTCGGATTGTGTTTACTGCACAGCAAATCGAGTTTGCGAGACTGGAATTGCATCATCAAATTTCGTTGAAGTGAAACGGCGCAAAAAATGTGTTTGTTGTGGCGAGCATATCTATGCATTGACTCCTATGGACTGCTGACGGGGAACCAAGAATATTTCGTTGTACTGGAAATTTCATTAAAGCGGCGTTCATTGTAGCGAGAGTCGACTGTATTGTCTAAACTTCAGCATGTATAAGCATGAAAAGGAAGGAAGACATTGCACATGCGAAGACAGGAGAGCGCTTGTTTGTCTCTTCATGTGTGTCTTTCTTTTGTGTGTTGCATTAATTCATGCTGCAGTTACAGAACACCAACTTGGTCATACGGCAACCCTTCTGATCTTTCTTTCAACTTGTGTTTTGTTAATTGTAAAGGTATTACATTTTCATATATACATACTTCATTATACTAGTTGCAGCATGCTAAATCTGGAATATGAATGTTTTTTCAACAGTGTTATTGGTTATCTATTTCAGTTAAAACAACAGTAAGATATTTAAAGCTTGTTTGTGCTGTCTGCTCTTTCATACATTTGACCATCATTGCCTGGCCACTATGGTTATGATGTAATTGTTACATCTGGTTGGTGGAGTTGTGGATGACTCCATCAATTTTGCTGAAGTTATCTTTTCGGGGTGTGTAACTGCTGTCACAGTGAATGAGTGCCAAGACAGGTTACTGGAGTAAGCTTATTTTGTGAGGATGTCTTGAAATGCATGGAGTATCAGCAAAATGCAATAGTACCTTGGTGACAAAATCATTGTTGACCTGAATTTCACAATGATATGAATTTTCGAAACATCCCAGGTGGTCTGTGTCACATACCTTAAACTGGAAACATTATGATTATGGCTTATACGAACGGTTTCTGAATCTGTTGTGGGTAATACGAATGCATGAACCATTGGCGTAAACAAACGGGCCTGCATGGCTGCTCTCGCAGAGGGAGTGTGGCATCCATAGCCACTGGCCCTCCTCTCCCCACTGGCTCCCTTCAACCTCCAGTCTCTGCCAGCCTAGCAGTAGTGAGGGTGAGGTGAGGAGGAAAGGAGCGAAATGCCCATTCCCCGGCACATGCTGTTGAGGGCATTTCATTTGCTTTTTGCATACCTGGAGTTGCATGACAATTTTCAGTGGGCTGTGCTCACAAGTTCATGTGTCCCCTTTTCCAAAGTTTCTTCTGTGAGTTCATTGGAACATTGGTAAGCTAGCATGTCTATGCCACCAGTGACACTAGCACAGTGTGATATCTTAATGGTTTTGCCACTTTATCAGCTGCAAGATGTGTCACCAGGCAGCCTGAGTAGGTTAGAGTATAGTGTGTGGCAAACATTTGCTTCTGGATTGGGTCGAGTCATATGAATTTGGGAGTAGACTCATTAATTCAAGCTTGAGGGTACCCCTGAATTTTGTTTGAATTTCCTAAAACTTGAATTATCAGATGCAAGCAGACGTATGGCACAGTTGCAACATGCTAAGAAAAACAGAGATGACCAGTTACGTGCATTGTTGCCACCTCACTGTTTACTTTTCTTTTTTCTGCTAGTTGTTTTAAATGCATTGACATGTTCCAACAGGCTAATGGCTTTATTTCTGGCTGTTAAAGAAATACTATATTAGTGTGAATGTTCGGCTAGAACGAACGAAAGCAGCAGATATTTCTGCTAAGGATAATTAAAAAGTATAAGTTAACGGAATTAACAGAACAGTGCAGTTTTAATTAGGCAGCTTTTAAATACATTGAAAACAAAGTAGGCCAACTAAAATTTTGAAATTCGTTTGAATTAACTGAAAGTTTGAATTATCATTTATTAAGAGTCTACTGTATTTCACATGCTCCTGAGGAAACCACAGCATCGAGATTCTACTGTAGTACAATGTCATCACCCTTTTTCTATTTGCCTAACTTTGAACATCATGATGAAAGTGGCTTGATGGCACTTGTTGTTTACCTTTTCAGATAGCTGGTGATACAAGGAAAGGAGAAGTGCTCCGTGTCCGAGCCATGTCTGTTCTAAGCTGGATGATCAATGTCAAGAAAAAGGTTCTTTTTTACATATATTTAAAAGTGTAACCTCAGTAATTCATCTGAGACCAGATATTGGAAATTTTCCTTTCTGACCTGCAACCAGTGTTGTGCACGTTTCTCCAAAACAAGAGTATAAGCTCATTCCTCTTCTATCCTATTTTGGAACAAGCTACAAGTTTCTTCAATTCTGTTACAGTTCCATTACAAGTTCCTTTAATCTGAAAGGAACACATTCCAGCTACACTTCGAAACTTGTAGCACGATGTTACATTAACATTGCATTTGATTTTTAAAATTGAAGCTAGTGTTGGGTAATCCTGAGAAGAAATTAGGAGAACACTTGAAAACTCGCCTTGAACTATGTACATTGTGTGAATTTGAATGTCACCGGCAGCAGGTTATCTTGAGATAAAGCCTATCCAAAGCATCCTCCTCTTGGCACATATTTTCTGGGAGCACCAAACGTACTGCCGACATGTCTACTGCAACTTTGATTCTAGTCCATTACAAGTGCAAAACATTATGCGTCTTCAAATGCAGTCACAATACTGTGCTTCAGATACGCAAATGGAAGGTCACTCATGTGCACTAGTGCATGTGAGTAGCAAGCGTGCATTTAATGCTATAGAAGCTAGAAATAGACCTTTCGATTTAGATTATCACAATAGTTCATGCTTGACCAACATCATTAAATACTGGAACAAGATCCCCGGATATGTCGTCATTGTTTCTGGTCATAAACTTTTTCGCTCAAAATTAGTAGCCTTTTTAGTCTTTTAATACTCGTCTAATTGACAGTTCTGGATATATTGCTCTTTACAATTTTAAAGCAATTGTAATATGTCAGGCCCACATACAGTGGAACCCCGCTGTTACGTTCCTCACAGGTGCGTTTTCCCGGCTGTTACGTTGTTTTTCATCGGTCCCGGCATAGCTCCCATAGGGTCCCATCTATTGCGAACCCCGCTGTTACGTCGCAACTGTGGGCCTGTTCCCACATGATGCGTCGCAACCTGGCACGCCATACCCGCCCGGGCACCGCTATTTTGATTTGACTTTTGACAGTCTTGGTCACGCTTGCAGGAATCGCCGCCCGCTGATGGCTGCCGAGATAACGCGAGCGCCAGCGCTATCTCGGCAGCCGAGCGACACTCCCCCCTCCCCCCGGCTTTTGCGTCTTTTCATGCTCGTTAAAGATGGGCGGGGCGTTTTCTCCCCGCTTCGACGGCAGGCGATCCGATAGGGGTGATGTTATCGCCTCCGAGCGACGGAGATGGGCCGGGCTCGTGTGATCTCTGCTTTGGCCGTTTTCGTCGCCCCCGCAGGCGATCCGATAGGGGTGATGTTATCGCCTCCGAGCGACGGAGATGGGCCGGGCTCGTGTGATCTCTGCTTTGGCCGTTTTCGTCGCCCCCACTCGCGTGCTTTTATTCCAGCGACTATACTTAGGGCTCCGGGGGCTTTCGGAGAAAAGAATCGGAAAAAGGGACATTGCACTCGCAGCCCCTTTCGCGTGTGACTGCGCTCGCCTGCGCAGCGAGGGGCACGGCCGCGCGTCTGTCCGAAGTCTGTCCGTGCGTGCGCCGACAAGCTGGTTCGGGCCGGATGGAGAGTGCAAAATATGCGAGGAATTTTTTTTTAAAGCTGGCTAAATATCAGGGGTGCACAAAATATGCGAGGGCGCAAATTATGCGGGTAAATGCGGCAAGCAAGCACTGAAGACGGAACGTGAAAGCGCTGTCGAGCGATCGCGGACCTGATGCGACCAGCCGACCAGCCGTACTCGCAATCACAAACCACGCGCGGGGTGCCGGAACGGGAAAGCGGTGATCGCAGTGACGGGCGACTTGCCTCAAAAATTGGCGCGTCACGCTGGAACTAAGCCTAATTGATCACAGTTTTGATTGCGACCTCTGAGGCCATACTTTCATCGGAGCGCCGAAGGCTATAATGGCGGCCCATTCAGTGCACTCGACAGCCGCGAACGGAGTTCGAATTATCGAATTTAGAGCCAGAAACCGTCCGAAATATCGGCCGTTTTAACACATTACGTCTATGGGGGCACTGGCGGTACCGCGCAGCTGTCCGAATTATCGGTCGGCGACCTAGATGGCTCACCTTGCTGAAATAAATTGTTTGGAGTCAAAGCGGCCCTGTTTCTCATTCATTTTCGGAGCTTTCCTCACTATTGCGCTTTCCGGGCTGTTATGTTTTTTTCGCCTGTCCGCTGAAAAACGTATGAACGGGGTTCCACTGTATAACGGCCCCACTTAACCCATTCGCTTCCAAAGCTGGCAAAACGCCGGCAAACCTCCGCCACGGCCAAAGTGCGATAAGCCGGCAATTCGCCGGCCTCCGAGTAAAGCATTGTTTTGTTTGTAGAAGATCCCTTTAGAAGGCACGTTTCTCGACGCTCTTGTCGGATGGTTTCTTCTTTTTACACTAGATGGACATACAGTGAAACCCCGATTATGCAACATTCTCGGGATCACAAAAAAGCATCGTAAAATGCGGCTGTCATAAAATCTGAACAGAAAAATTTATGCCCTAGAGTGTACCGCAATCCACTGGTGCGATTCCCAACAGCCGTAGCGAAACATGGCACAAACTTAAGGGGGACGCGCTCTGAAAGTGAAAAAATCGTGAAAACATGCTTTTCGGAAAACTGCATATTTGCACTGTATGTGTCATAAACTACCCCTCCTGTAATTTTCAGCGCCTAATTCGTCCTGAAACTACTTCATATCAAATATATTACGAGCAGCGGCAGCTGCTGTGCCGCCCAAACACGCTCCAAAACAGCACATCTTCAAGCGAGCGCCATTCACGCGCCATTCAACTGACCAGCGCCATTTTGGTTTTGTTTTGTTTATGATTTCCTCTGCTTTTTTCCACCACTGTCGGCGGGAGCGGCGGTGGCGTGGTGGAAGCATGGTTCGCGCATGATTGGGGGGCTCGCTAGGGCATTCGAGTAGCGCGCGCTTGGATGCGAAGCTGCGATTGGGCCAAGTGCACGCTCCTCGAGAGAGTGGGGGAACGTGCGGCCGCTACTGGCTGCTGCTCATGGTGACACAGTAGCCTCTCCAGTGGGTGCTCCGCGTGTCGTCTGCTACGGTTAGGGTTAGCGCCTGCTACATGGTTGTTGCCACGATGTCTGCCTTTGTGTGTACCACTTCACTCTTGGTTATCACAGGAGAGAGATCGCAGGAGAGTGGGAGATAGATGGTTGGTCAGAAAGGGTGAAAAAGAATGGGGGAAGACCACAACCGGTGCCACTCTATGCCGCCACTTGCGGTGCCGGCGGCCGCTGGGAGGGCCAGGGGAACACGAACGAACGGCAGCGGAAAGCCAAAACGAACTGGTTTCCTGAGCGCTTGGCATGTGAAGGGGTGATGCTCCTGAAAGAGCTCGTGCGACGAAATACGCCCGCCGCTCTTTCCTTTTCTTCGCCGTTTGGTCACCTTGCTTCGTGTGGATCATCGTGTAAAGCCGGTTCGGCATAAGATAGCATCGTATAATTGAGGTTTTTAATGCATTGTGTCTATGGGGCTTTCGCCGGGGTGGGACTAATTCATCGTAAAGTGCGGGTCGCTGTAAAACCAGGGGATATAAATCCGAAATTCCGCTGTAGTTATCCGCTGTTTTCGAACTCGGTTGTTTGAAAAAAAAAATTTTAAGTTGCCGGCTCTTCTTCCACTGCAAAGTCGTCCACTGCACCTGAAGCGTGGCTTCACGAAAGAACGGTCTCATATCTGAAAAAATTCTTGAACTCATTCAAAGTCATTCAAAGCGATCACTATAGTGATAAATCTGGAACATATCTCAGACCAAGGAAGTAGCGGGGATGAGAGTGACAATGAGAGCATCAGTGATTGTGAAGGAAGTGTGTCTATATACCAAGCCCGTCTGCTTCAAGACCTTTAAATTTGCAAGACAGTCAAGTGCAGTGCTTCCAGGAGACATTCTCAAACATAATAAAACAAAAAGTGTTAAAATCGGAACGTAATAACCTGAGTTGTGCAGGTTTCCATACGACATCATACACGCCAAAAGGTGTGGCACAAAATGTGCGATACAGCTCGCGGGAACAGCCGCTGAAGCCGCGGAAGCGAATGGGTTAAGACGTGGAACAATGGAATTATACATTACTCCAATGGCACAAAGTCACATTTACAACAAATGTCTCTCAGCCCTGCCAATCGGTTACAGCGAATGGACACAGCACTTCGGTGACTGCCCGAGACAACAATTTCAATCACCGATAAGCCATCGGTGGGGTGCCCCAGATCTACATTGTTAAATGCTGACCCAGCCTCCGTAGCCATCTTGTTGTCGCGCTCCCCTACCATCTTTTGCTATGCATCTCACCATCTGTACCCCTGCTGCTCTGAGCGCACTGCATCACCAGACGAGGCCCGTGTTTTCACTCTGCCACTGACCTTTCGAAGGCTGGTCGGCCGACGAGTCTTCCCTTTGTTTTTTGATCGCTGGTCTTGTTACAGAAGAATGACATCATTGGCAATGTCGGCCGCCGACCTGTCCACGATCGTCTGCGTCATGTCTGGTTCGATGTTGTGTCATTCCAGTCCACGCGCTTGCGTGGCCCCACCAACTTAGATAATTCGTGATTTGTTTCATATGACAGCCATTCTCACCCTACCATGCGTGTGCAGAAGGTGCGCGGAGCAAAGTGCGGACTGCACAAGAATAGGCCTTAAATTTTGTGACGTGCGAACAGTCGTCACTGCAATGCAAGCTTCTCACCTCTACCTCTCTGTGTGCACAGGCTGTTTTCCCAGATCTTATCACACATGAGTTTGCACGTTTCGTGGACCTCTCAAGCGAGTTACCCGAGCTACCATCTTCCTGTGTGTTGGTCGCCGGCTTTCCCTGACCTCTGGCTGAGTAAATGAAAATCTGGAGAGGAAAAAACAGTTTTGTGTTTGCACACACATCACTATGATGATAATGATTTCATGTGCTTAAGAAGGAATGGTACTCAGAATATGTCAAAAACTAGAAGAGCTCTGCGAATCACAAAATTTTGAGTGTGAAACGAATTTGAATAATAATGCTTGTGTGCAAATTGAATATATTTTTAATAATCCCGTGTTTTATTACAGAAACTGCTAAGAATGGAGAAAAAGCTAGACTTATTGTATAGCACAACTAGTCTACTTCCACAATGGTGTCCCTAGCAAAAGAGCAGTTTATTCCTAAACAACAGTCCAACAGAGAACCATGCGTATGCCTGAGCTAACTTTGCTGCAGTTCATGAGTGTTAGCTTTGCCGCATTACCGTATTTACTTGCATCATGATCGCACTTGCGTAATGATCGCACCTCTAAATTTTGTCGTCAAAATTCAATTTTCTTTTCCCCCCGCGTAATGATCGCACCCCAAACTTGCCGCAGCGATATGTCGTGTGCCAAGTCTAGCTGACGATCATCATGTTTACCATCTGTCGAACGTTATGTAAAAAACTCTTCAAGACACCAAGTGAACTGCACGCACCAAGCAGATGCTTGTCGGAAACATGACGTATTAGGATAGCAGTAAAGATAGATGCCGTAGTTTTCACCACGCCAACAGCTCCAAGAAGACAGGCATATCTAACGCACCCGATGGAACGGAAGATAACCTTCTGGGTGGGACTGCGATGACACTGCCAGTTCCGACAGGGAATCGAGCGGCGACGACACTGACACCAGTGATGCTTCAGACTCTGAATGGGGGGTCAGTGAATGAAAAAAATTAAAGGGCAGTATGCAATGCATGTAGTTCCTGCGTAATGTGTGCGCTTATTACAAAGGCAAGCCTTGGTCTACTTTTATCTTTGGTTATATTCATGATAGCTATCGTAAGAATTCTGATACGCGACTTGTTTGTGTTCTCGATGTTTAAAATATTATTTCGTGGAAAATTTACCCCATGTAATGATCGCACCCCGAAACTTGCATCAATTTTCTTGAAAAAAAAAGTGCGATCATTATGCAAGTAAATACGGTATACGAGTGTCAGCCTCACCGCAGCACACGAGCATTAACTTTGCTGCAGCACATGAGTAGCAAGCGCTATTCAAAAATTATTTGAAAGTTTGAATATTTGCACAAGCCTAGCAAACCAAGTTTTTTCAAAAGAAGGAGCAATAAATGCTACACTTCCTGTATAGAAAGAACATTTTCATGAAGTAGTGCACTTGTAATTGCATGACAAACGCTTCAACATTCATGTCTCTTGCATACCCACTCGTGATGGTGGAAAAGTTCAATCTTTAAAGCATGATTTCCCAAAACGCTCTTTTCACCCCTGTAAGGAACACTTTCTCTGTGACAAGTGAACAGTACTTTCTAAAATTTCAAACTAATTTCTCATTGTCAGTTCCAGATTCTGAAGCAAAAGTTCCAGTGAAAACTTATTTTTTACTTAATACTTTCTCCATCCAAAAGCGGCCCAGTTAGGATGTAACAACTGAAAAGAACAGTATATTTCAGTAAATGAAACTACGAAATTTGTTTTGCTTCAGTAAAAACCTCGTCCTGCAAGGAAAATGTGAGAGGATTTTTACTGCTCTAGAGTGAATTTTCATTTTTTAATCTTCTTTTATGAAAGTGACAGATATTTTTGTTTGTGTTTTTATCAGTTCCAAATACTCAATCAACATTTTTGCTCAAGTTTTCGTGTAGAAGGAGAAATGCACTTAAATAGCTGTGAGTTGTTTGAGTTGTTGGTAAACGAAAGTCGAGATAATCGACAGAAATGTTACAGTCGTCGCTAAAGGGTACCATCCTACCTTAAGGGGAAATGAGAAATACTATACTCCGTTTCATACATCAAGTGCAACACTGCCAAAGCTAGTGCTCTTGTTTGCGCCGTGTACTTCCGCGACCAAAAACTAGTGCGTTGTTTGTGGTGAGCAAGAAACAATAGATGTTTTGCTGGTAACCATGAAACATAATACACTTGTCATCAGCTTGACAAAAAGCACTCTTATTGCTTGGGAAGCAGCCGAAATATGCACGATTGTGTTTTATGCTTGTCGTCCGCTTGTCGGAGCAATACACCTATCCTTTTCTTTTCCTTTACATACTACTTGCACAGCCTTCACAGCGTTGCACCTGATGTATGAAACGGAGTATAAGAGAAGAAAAGGCAACACAGGAAGGACACTGGAAATGCGTGAAAAATCACATTTCCATCTAGCCCACCTCTGCCTTAAAGGGACTGACAACCGATTTTTAAGGACCCTTATTTTTATGGCGCAATGGAAAGCTCGCCCTCTGTACTGTTTTAGCCTGCAGCGGTTACTTCCAAAAGCTCGTGGATATTTCGCACGCGGAATTTTTCGATCTGAGAAGCCTCTAAAAAAGGCAGAGTGCGCACTCTAGCAACGTTGAAAAGTGATCGCGATGCCAATAATCCGCCTCGCTTCCGGACATCGTTCCGCTTTCGCAGGAGTGAGCGTAGCTGTGATTAACCACCCACACCTTGACCTGTTCAACTACTCTTCGAAATAAAAGGACGGTGCGACGAGCTGGCATTGTTTGCCAGGCCGATCTTGTATTTGTAAGGCGTTCTTTCGCATGTCCGCGCCTACTTCATGAATGGCCGGGCTCCGGCGCTGCCACTCTGGCCATAGCCGAGCCAAGCCAGGCCAGCTAGATCTGAAACCACGCTTTCGCACGTGACGGCAGAAGCGTGCAGTAGCAACGCACGCTACAAACGAAGGGTTATCTGCACATTGTGACAAAAAGCTTATAATATCAAAAGTTTCATGCGGTCCGATACTAATAAACAGATAAAATATTGCGTAAATTTGTAGAAGGCCACGTGACCGCACTCTAACTCTAGTTCGTATGTTTGCCGCTTGAGTTACCAAACGTCAGTTTTCGCGACTTTGCATGAAGAAATAAAAACATAAACCCGTGTTTACTCTTGAAAAGTGGCGTCGTTTGAGCCAATGCAAAACACAATCTTTCCGCCCGTGGGGTTATCTCAATTCAAGTTTTGGGCGGTTGTCTGTCCCTTTAAGAATCCGAATAGAATATTCGCATTACCTTGGCTCGTGTGTTCTGAACTCTACCCCACCTTAAGGGGGGACGTGGGTCTTAAAGGTGTCCTTACTTATTTGTGAACGAAATTTGATCAATGTTTGCATGCTTGTTTACTCTCCTTTTCTGATTCTAAAACTGCTGTTACTTTTTCCCTGGGTTCATATGTAATGACATAATTAACAAGACAGCCTCTTTTGTTCTTACTACAATAGACAGACTACCACAACACCAAAATATACAAATGGCATATTAATTGTTAGCAGAAGGCATAAGGATCACAATGGTGGGAAGCATTTTTGTGATTAGGTCATTATTTTTTGCTTTATAGTACAATGAACTGTGCCATTTCAAAAATGACCACGTAAATGTCTCACAAAAAACAAATTTGATAAACTTAAGCAAGTAATATTAAAAGTATGTTGTGTGCTCCAAACGTCTAACTTCATGTGGCAAAAAATTATTCTTCCATCTGTGATGGCCATTTAAATATCGGAGTAAATGTCTTGCTGGGTGTGCAAAGCTGGCATTTTGAGAAAACCAAGAAAACAAATAAATTCCATGTTTAGGTGTGGGCAGTTGCAAATGTATGTGCACATACACACTTACAAAAATTTATTAGGCCCTCACGGCACTAGAATGTGAGCATGGTGTCATTGGATATGTCTCATTTTAGCGTTGACACAGCAAAAAATCAGGTGCTTTATATGTCTTTGAATTGATGATTTGGCTGAAATATGGCTTTTACTGATAGGAAACTTGATATATATATGGAGAGTGATTGATGTAGATAGCAAAAATGCTATTTTCCAAAAATTGATTTTTTCACAATATTTGGTTTGAAGTCCCATGTTCCCCCTTAAGTAGCAAGCACGGGCATATAGAAAATGCAGGTACTCCCAACTTTCATTATACAACCTTCATACCTTCTCACATTTTGGTTGCACAATTTCCTTTTACTGGGAAAGGTTCTGCTTTCATTCATTGCTGCTTGTGTGCAGGCAATTGTAAAGCACAAACTGATTCCTGAGCTGCTGGATGTGCTCTTCCCAATCATGGAAGAAGTGTCACCTGGTGACCTTGACCAAGCTGAAGAAAAGGAGGAGGATGAGCGTTCCTGCCAGTCTCCATCAGCCTGTGCAGCTCAGGTACACTGGGGGAGACACAAGGAGGCATTTTATAAATGTGCACTACATTGTCAAGTATACTTCATTAGTTAATTCATTACCTTAAAAATTCTGTGTCGTATTGGTGCTGTTAATAACAGTGATATATTTCTGGGGTGAGACAAACCTGTGCACAAGTGAACAATCAAAATTGTTTCACTTGTTGGTAATCTGTATGTCATACTCTTTCTTTAATTGATAAAACTTTCTTTTTGGCACTGTAAGAAATACGCACTAGGCAATTTTTATGTGCCAAAAAAAAAAACCAGAGACAAAATTATACTTAAAACACAGATACCATTGGTGCACATACAAGGTGCGCACAGGTCCTTGAAATCCTGGAAAACCCTTGAAATAGAAAATTTCCTTTTCAAGGCCTTCAAAGTCCTGGAATTTCGTTAAGGTCCTTGAAAACCCTGGAATTTTGGGGATTTTCACAGGGTCCTATTGTACTACTCGCAATTCACGGCACTTGAACGTGTCTGTGACGAACTTCACTGGATGTCGCGTTCCGCGACGCAAAGTCAAACACAACGCCCGTACTTGATAATCGAGGCATGCGCGTGCCCGCAGCGCCATATTTTTTTTATCTGGCTTGCCTCGGCTTTGGCTACTGATGGCCATAATGAGGCTACAATGGGCTATAACATCTTTAGCTCCCTGGAAAAAGAAAGTTTCTTGAATGCGCCTATTGCAGTAGAATTTATTAGTGTTTGAAAAGTTTTCTTGCGGCTTAGCTTTTAGCGGTATTTACCGTAAACCCACTAAAGTAAAAAAAAGAAAAAACACTACAGCGCACCTTCACAAGCCTCAGCATGATCTGCTGGCCACAGTGTGCGTTGTATACTTTGCCAGTGGTACAGTGTACTAGAATATACGGGTAGTGGGCTCAGAGAGTGGCCGGGAGTGACACTTCTCATGTTGACGGCACGAAATGGCGCCAGTAGAGCATGGGCTGTATGCGGTACGAAGCTCGAGCAGGCTCGCGCACCATACTCGCGCTGTGCGTTACGTCGCAGCATGGAATTGTTGCTCCGCATTTCAGTGCCTGTCCCGTGAAATAGTTACTGCTGCCCGCAAGAATCGCCAGGTTAAATGGCATACGTAAATGATATTGTGGCTTGTAAAACCGTACAGCATGGCTCGATGGGACCGGATTTGCTCAGAGGCACTCAGTGTCTTTAAGTGTGCGCTGTCTCTAAACGACGATCTACTTACACGGAGAACATTTCTATGATAAACGGTTTGTCAACAGATTGAGAGCTGATTTTGGGAGCTCGGCGCGGTCTTGCCGGGGGATCAGCACATGAAAATTATTACTCGCATACAAAGGAGAAAAAGCTGCATCCTTACCTAATAAGTTTCGTCCTTGCATCATTCTGTAAGCGAGAAGTCGGTGTTGAGAAAGTGAAAATTTCGAACCATCAATGACGTGAACGATTATTCCCAGATTATATGTAACATTGCACAAATTTTCGGCCACGATTTGCAGAAGTCCGCCAAAAATAGGTGTTAGGTTGGCAGACCTAACTCGTAGCTTTTTCCGAATAGACCCTTTTTATCATTCGATACATCCTATGAACCTCCCTCAGACAACCACTTTGCCGCGGTAAAGAACAGAAGGATAAAGACGCGCACTGACCAAACTACACGTGATGACCCGACGAACACGACGGAAACGCCCGCGACGCAGGCGAGACAATCTGGTATGCCTTCCTTGTATTCGAAATCAGCAAAAATGCTGCATTGCGGACATTTTGAAATTTATCGCGTCACAGTTGACGAGAGGTCACAGCAGGAATCTATTCTTAAACACATCGGCGACCCGACAACCCAGACGGCTCGGCCATGCTTTTGTAGTAGGCCAAGGGGTCCCGAGTTCGAATCCCTGAAGTGTATAAGGTTTCTTTTTTTTTTCCTTTTTTTATATCTTTTATGTTCTCTCTACGCTCGTGAGGTATCTTCTTTGTATCGCCTACTTCCCTTTAATAATTATACCCTGCCCTGACTAACCCACACACTGCAACACCTCTGAAAGTCTCCTCCCCCTGGCGGAGCATTTGGACAAAAGATGCATATGGGCGCCCACCATCACCGTGCTTCATCTACGTAACTCACCTGAGCACCAGAACAGGAACTGGCCCCCCTGGTGCAACACCATGGCCAACACCTCCCAAGTTACCAGACCAACCAAACCCTGGACCTACAACGACGACGTCAACGGAGCTTCTAGCCGCGGATGCGACCACATGGGTATGGGAACAAAAGACTCAAAAAGCCTCTGGACTCGTACAGGCCGTCATTGGAAATTAAACATAGAGACTCTTAACACGCGAACTCTTTCAAACGAAGCCAGATTAGCTGAACTACTAGAAGAATTAAGGGGTATTAATTGGGATATCATTGGCCTTAGCGAGGTTAGGAAACCAGGAGAAGGATACTTATAGACCTATTCCATGTTGGTAAACAGTGGTAGGCACCGGCGATATAACCGGGGCTTGTGTCGACGTCGCGGCGCGGAGGCCCCGCCCACCGCTTGCCGCAGCCCTGCACGGTCACGCCACCCTCGCCGGCGAAGCGTGTGTGAAAGCTGCCTCCGAGCACGGGGTGTCGGAGCACCGACGGCGTGTTTACAACAGTTTGCGAGGGGCAGCCGCGTGAGATTAGCTCTGTAGGAAGCATTCAATGAATGTAGAAAAGAATGCGCCGACGCCCAGCTATGACAAGATGCGAGAAACTGATCGAAAGGACAAGCACCTTGCCACGTGATGCGAATGATCGCGAGTTATCATGTCGGCATCGCTTCATGCGTATGCTTTAATTCGGTAACTAGCGCAAGGATGAACCACTTGCAACAGCGAGACTTGTTTAAATGCGACTTGAAGATGCATCAGCTAAAATACTGTTTCGAACCTAAAGCCTCTAATCCCTACACGAAATCCTTGCGCAAAAACAAATGTAACGGACTAGGTACTCAAGCATGCGATATTGGTGACGCTTTTACCTATGTAAATACGGCTGTGATAACGCACACACACAAAAAAGCAATAACGTGCCAAGGACAAGGCTCTCAAATAACCGCGAGCAAGGCGCATAACCGCGGCTTGCGGCTCTGCCCATACGCTCAGTTCCGATCGTGAAGGCGTGAAGTCCTGTAACGACGCGGCAAATTTCAAGTGTGTAGTTCATTCGAGCAGTCTGACAATCGAAAAAAGAATTAAAGCGCATCATAACCACTACAACATTGCCAAAGACACTTCTCGTATATGCTATCGCAGCCGTAAGCAATTTGCAAAAGCGTCGCTGTAATCGGCCTTTCGCTTCCGGCTACGTGGATTAAGCTCATATATATTTGTTTCATTTGAGGGAATGAAATTCGTATGACGTATGTATAGCTTCCGCACTTCAATAATACACGGCGACCGCGATTACTTCTGCACATCGAGCTAAGTTAACAGTCGTGCGCGCTCTGCAGTAAGCGTCATTGCTCTGTGTCCGCACTTTGTTTATGCCAAGAAACTTGGTGTCGAGCATTACACTTGACAAACTTGTGACAATGCTATTTCTCTCAAATGAAACAAGCCGCACCAACGCTAAATAATTACACATATGCTTAGTCGTGACGAAAATGTTTGGTGCATAACCGATGCACCAAACAGCCGGCGTTACAGGTTCGTCCCTTTCCTTAAGACAAACATAAGCAAGAAACCGATAAAAACCTATCGCACATATCTTGTGCGTTGTGGAGCAACCAACCCACGGCGCAGGTCATCGGTGAACACTTTTTTCTTCATTTCACGGCGGTGAGAAGCGCCCGCACCAGCGAAAACGCAGCGGCTGCTACGGTAGGCGCGCCGGCGGATGCCTACCATACGAAACCAAAACTCCCGACGACAGCGCCACCGCATCTTCGTCACGTAGGCCCGGTGGAATAGGTCTATAGCTTAATGAAGGACACGTTCTCTGGTACAGAGGACTTCCAGAGAAGCGCGAATACGGCGTGGGGTTCCTTATACACAAAGACATAGCAGGTAACATTGAACAATTCTATAGCATCAACGAAAGGGTAGCAGGTCTCGTGATAAAATTAAATAGGAGATACAAACTAAAACTAGTACAAAGTTACGCACCAACGACCAGCCACAGTGACGAGGCTGTAGAACAGTTCTACGAGGATGTAGAAATGGCAATGAACAAGGTACACACCAATATACGATTGTTATGGGGGACTTCAACGTGAAAATAGGAAAGAAACTAAGAGGAGAACGTGCAGTCTGTTATTACGGAGAAGGAGATAGGAATAGCAGAGGGGACATGCTAGTAGAATTCGCCGAAAGAAATCACCTCCGTGTAATGAATACTTTCTTCGAGAAACGTAAGAACAGGAAATGGACGTGGAAAAGCCCCAACGGAGAAACGAAAAACGAAATATATTTCATAATGTGCACTGATCTAGGTATAGTACAAGACACAGAAGTGGTTAATAAGGTCAGAATCAGTGACCACAGACTAGTAAGGGCGAAGATATCCCTCAATCTAAAGCGAGCAAGGACAAAGTTAATCACACGGAAACAGGCCAACCCCGATGGGGTCATGGCGAAAAGAGAAGAACTTAGAATTGTACTTAAGAACAAGTATGAGGCTCTAGGACAGGAAGATAATGAGGATATAGAGAAGATGAACGAAGACATTACTAAGCTGATCACCGAAGCAGCAATCGAAGTAGGGGGCAAAGCACGAAGACATGTTGTGAATAAGCTCTCGGAATCTACTAAAAATCTAATCAAACAACGCCAACAGATGAGAATAACTAACTCAAGAGACAACATAGAATTCGCCGAGCTGTCTAAGCTCATCTACAAAAGTAGAGTCAGGGACATACGTAACCATAACGTGAAAGAAATAGAAGCAGCCGTCAGAAAAGGAGTCAGCATCAAAACAACTAAAAGGAAGCTTTGTGCGGGAAAGAACATAATGCATGCAGTGAAAGATAAACAGGGCAACATCGTTACTAACTTCAGTGGTATAACCAGAGTGGCCAAGGACTTCTATTACGAACTATACAGCTCAAATACGAGTCTCCCCACCATGAGTGTATTAAATGTCGAGCATGCGTCACTGCGGACGAAGTTAGGAAAGCAATTCAGGGCATGTCCCGCGGAAAAGCGGCTGGAGAAGACTGCATAACCGCCGACATGATCAAAGATGGCGGAGACTTCCTAACTGGAAAGCTCGCGACACTATACACTCCATGCCTCAAAACTTCAAATGTACCAGTCAGCTGGAAAAACACAAATATTCTATTATTACATAAGAAGGGAGATGTTAAAGACTTGAGGAACTACAGGCCGATCAGTCTACTCTCAGCACTTTACAAAATATTCACAAAGGTTATCTCAAACAGAATAAGGGCCACACTTGAATTTAATCAACCAAGAGAGCAAGCAGGGTTCAGAAAAGGATACTCTACCATGGACCACCTGCATGCGATCAATCAAGTAATCGAGAAATCCGCTGAATACAACAAACCCCTCTATATGGCTTTCATAGATTACGAAAAGGCTTTCGACTCGGTAGAGATACCAGCAGTTCTGGAGGCACTATGTTGTCAAGGGATGTGTGACAGCTACATAAACACAATAGCCAACATCTATAAAGATTCTACAGCCACCCTGTTCCTCCATAAGAAAAGCAGAAAAATCCCAAATACAGAAAGGTGTCAGACAAGGAGATACAATTTCTCCAATGCTATTTACTGCATGTCTGGAAGAAATCTTCAAAAGGTTAGACTGGGAAGAGACAGGGCTCAGGATTAACGGCGAATATCTGAGTAACCTGCGATTTGCAGACGGCATAGTACTCTTTAGCAATGATGGCGACGAACTGCAAAAGATGATTGAAGACTTAGCCGAGAAAGCGCTAAGGTAGGATTGAGGATGAACATGCAGAAAACAAAGATAATGCTAAGTGGCACGGCGAAAAAACGTCTATTCACGATCGAAACCCATACATTAGAAGTCGTAGAAGAATATCTGTACCTAGGACAGCTACTTACAGGAGAACCCACCCATATAAAAGAAATCCACCGTAGAATAAACATGGGATGGCGCGCATATGGGAGACATTCCCAACTCATGAACGGAAACCTACCACTATCACTCAAGTGGAAACTATATAACTACTGCATCTTGCCAGTACTGACTTACGGATCAGAAACCTGGAGAATTACAAAGAAGCTAGAGAGGAAGTTAAGAACCGTGCAACGGGCTATGGAACGAAGAATGATAGGCGTTACACTAAGGGATAGGAAGACAGCCGAGTGGGTCAGAGAATAAACGGGAATCGCCAACATAATGAACGATATTAAGGGAGTACTGCCACGAAAATTTTCAGTTGGCGTTTTTTTGCATGATATGAAAGGCCAAGCGCTCCAGAGCCCAGAAAACGTACTGGTAAGCGTGAGCGCGCCGTGAAAATTAATTTACAGCATGCCTTTAAAAGCTGGTTTCGGTTCCTACTGTAGCCTGACGTCACGACACGGTATGTGCGTAGTAATGAGCTCCTCGTGACGTGCTCCCGCAAAAAATCGTGACGTTTTCCCCCAGTGGTCTCTCGCGCACAGCGCCTGCAAGTGCGGGGTCTACGATGTACAAAATTTTGTATAGCGACTCCGCGACAGCAAATAATTCGGCACAGTGCAAGATGCAACGTACGGCACACACGGTGGGTGTCGGCGTGGCTCCGGAGGCCGTGGTAAACTAAGGTGGCCTCCGTGACCTCCATGGCATTTCAGGGGCAAAATACCGGCACCATAGCGAGCTTGCCTTTCAATTATACGTGGGCACACACGACGATAGAGGGTAATTCGACTTCGCTCGCTTCACGGGCACTCTCAGCTACAGCGACTGAACGGCGAGAGCAAGCGACCAAGAGTGACGTGGGAGCGGCCATTTTGCATGTTTTTGTACCTTACGTCATCACAACTTGCCATACTGCTACGTGAAGTCACCAAAATTTGTACTGTAGCCTGACGTCACATTAGTGTCGATGTCAGTAGGCACGCCATGTGAATATTGACTTTGACGTCAAATTAAAATATGTCATCAGCATTTCCTGAGCTTAACATTTGCTCAGAGCTGTCTACGCATATAGGAGAGTTGTATGGTGGAGTAAACTCAGCTTCAAAAATTGGTGTCAGTACTCCTTTAAGAAGAAAAATGCCGCCCGCATCTTCCCACGGGGGGAACTCGAGTAAATGCGTCGCAGAGTGGTGGGGGTATCGCGTGAATGTTGCGTAATTGGGTATGGTTTGGGAATGCTTAATTGTTATTTCGTCTTTATTATTCTTATTTATTGAATGAAGGCGCTTGCGTCCACGAGCAGCGTCCAGAGCCGCGTCTCGTTGACGACGTTTACACGCCGCTTCTCGCTCACATACCTGGGGTCTTGAAGCTCGCTGCTCACGTTTCGCCGCTGCTTCTTGTGCGTTCGAGGGAGAGGAGTACGGGGGAGAGGTCCGCAAAGACACCCTTGACTGAATTCCGAACGCGTGCTCCGCCGCTTATATACACACCGCCCGCATTCGAGGGAGAGGAGTACGGGGGAGAGGTCCGCACTCCCACTGTGCATGCTCGGCTTGCTGAACGCCCGGTGGGCCGGCACGAGACGAGCCGAGCATGCGCAGTGGGGGTGTGGACGGCACCACCGCCGACGCCGAAGCGCGACATCATGCGACTAAGAAATGCTCCGCATTTAAAAATGGACATGGGCAGGTCACGTGATGAGAAGGCTAGATAACCGATGGACAGTTAGAACGAAGGAATGGATACCAAGAGAGGGTAAGCACAGCCGTGGGCGGCAGAGAGTAAGATAGGGGGACGAAATCAAGAAATTCACAGGCATCAAATGGAATCAGCTCGCACAGGACAAGCAAGGATGGCGAGGATTGGGAGAGGCCTTCGTCCTGCAGTGGGCATAAGATGGGCTGATGATGATGATGATGATGTTTCCGGGTTCGCGAAGGACAGACCTGGTGGTGCGACCTTCTAGCTAATTCCAAAGTCCGGTGCTGTCATTGATTAATAGTGAGGTTCCCTGGCTGCAGAGAGCTACTGAGCGGCTTTAACATATAACTTCCTACCCTCCGAAGAAACCAAAGCGTTGGTGAGTAACAAATAGCCACTTGCATGTTCTATAAGAGGGAAGTACAAGAAAGAAATGTTTTCATGACATACCCATTCTTTATTTACAGCCGTTCAGGTGTTTTGTGTTCCCGAAAGTGCATAATTAATAGGGCGTCCCATCATGCACTAAATTTCTGAGAAAGGCAGAAGTTCTGGAAAAAATTTCTCAGCTAAATTCATACTTGCAGTAGTCGTACGTGTGTACTTACAACGGCTACGTTTTATGATTAAGTGTCAATTAATATTCCTTGTAATATTAGTCAACTTCATAAATATTGCTTTAATTGCTAACAAGTCCGTGCAAAGTAGTAGTCTGCCTCAGATATCCCAGACATCAAGCATTTCGAAAAGAAAACGAAAATCGTGAAATACGTGTTATAATGAAATAGACGCGTGCTTGCGCACCTCTGCTCAAGCGTCCCGAGTGATGATTTGGCAAATGCACGGCTGCATGCGTTTGTCGTCACAGCGTACATGTCTTCGCCATGCATGCATGCATGCAAGGAGGTTCGAAAAGTGTCACGACTTAAATGGCAGCGAGATAAGCATAAGCGTGTTTCGAGATGCATCATGTAGCTATGTAACTGTCAAATATCGCTTGCAGCGCGCATTTATTTCGCATTCCACGTATACTTCAAAACTGCTTGTCTTTACTGGTAAAAAAAAGAACAAATGTGACAAAGTTCAGCATGAAGGGGATCATTCCCGGTTTATTTGAAGCGAGCTGTAACTTTCTAACTGAAATATAAAGGATTAAAGCGATATTTAAAATTTTGAGCAGGTAAAAAATATGTAATTGATATTTACTGATAAAAAAAAAATACTGGTTGAAAGTACACATCACTGCCCACAAGGTATGTGAGACTATTTCGCTCCAGCAGTCAGATATTTTCACATTCTTTGTGCATGGTTGTTGAGACACGACCCCGTGGTGTTCTTTCAGAGAACATAGGCCGAAGAAACAACTACGAGCACTCACTCAATTTCTCATGCAAGTTTTTTTTTTCTTTTTTTGCTTTGGTGCTTTCGGTGACACATTAAGGCCTTTTACAAGAAAGTGAAGCCTTCTGGTGGCACCAAACTTAGCGATGCTGGATGTAAGCATCGGGGTTATGCACTTAGGGGTTCTCGCTGCATCCTAAACAAGGAGTCTGAGCTTTGCGCAACAGCATCACATCGACTGTGCTGTAGCTGCAGAACAGCGAAGGAAACGAGAGTTACTTCATTCTGCACTCGAGGTAACGGAGAACAACAGCGCACGACACAGCGATGCAAACAGGACAGTAAAAAAAGCAAACGCAAGTCGCTGCTACAGCAGCAGGTGGGAGTGCTGGGATATTGCTGAGCGCAGCCGCCGAGCGTACAGCCCACGCTACCGCAGCGCCGCCACATACATACGCGACCCGTCAACACTCTCCGCTTCACGCCGGCGCATGGAGCATGCCCTCTCCTCAACCCACTACCCATATTCTAGTGCACTGTACCAGTGGTCAGTGCTTGCTCCGGTGCCGTCAGTGGTGTTTGGTTTCCACGTGTTGGTTGCGGTGCGCGTTGTGATCGCGTGGTCGTGCCAAGAAAATGCAAATCAGACAAAAAGGCTCTTGGTTATGGAGGAAGTTGAATGCATGCAGCTGAAGAGAAAGAAACTTGAAGCAGTTGTTGCCGATTTGGTAGCCTCTGCTGATGGCTTTGGGCTTTGCTGAAAAGGCATAAGTGACTGGCGACATCAGACAGTAAAGTCCAACAGCCTGCGAAAGTCAAGACCGAAGAACTTAATAGCATTAAGATGCAAATAGAAAAAAAAAATGCTGAAAGACCTGCCTTGAGCTTCAGAACTTCTAGTCTAGTGAAACTGTGCAGTAAGTGAACAGAATATCCTTTGTTTTGTGCAGTAAAATTTACCGTGAACTACAATCGTGTTCTTTAATTTTTGTCAAAGGTCCTTGAAAAGTCCTGAAATTTTTCTCTCGGAAACCTGTACGAACCCTGACATAGTACCTTTCCAAATTGTTTATTTACAATTGTAGTGGTAATGAATTCACTTGTTATCCCCATTACTTTTGCAAGTCTAAATCATCTGCGGTCACCAGCCAAGACAATCCAACTTTGAGGCACTAGGCACGTTAAGCCAATGAGCCCTCAAATTAGCAACCGATGTTAAAACACTGGCTCGTTTTAGCTAATTTTCGTGGTATATATATGCAAGACGGAAGAAAGCGATGGCCTACACCAACATTCCTTTATTGAGATAAAGTCACCAGTTACTTAGAAATTAGGCCTGTTTGGTCCTAGCTGAGAGCAGTCGCTTCATTGAAGCGCCGCCATGTTTGTTTGTGCAGAATCTTGGGGACAACCTCAGCATCAAACTACAGAAATAGCATGCCTGTTGCAAAATCATAAAATTCAGTTTGTGTCACTCGCATGCACATTGTCATTGATGTGGTTTCTTTGGTACCTAAAATGTGTGGGGCTCTATTCTAAAAGTCTATGCTATTTCAAATTTGCAGCGCAACCTAAATGAACCTCATTGTGCTGAAGCCAGATCCAAGGTTGAAATATCTTCGATACACCCAATACTCTTTACAAGGTTACACGTTGATATAATAGGAAAATTTGAATACTCATTGATATCGAATGTAAATATTGATAAAGCTTTTAAAATTTAAAAGGAACACAAGTATGATGTGTGTGCCAGGCTGGCAAAGTCTTCTGCAGATTTGCATGGCTTTTTAGGGCTTACCACTCATGTAAGGGGCATGGAAACAACTGTCATATTGTGCATGTGCATAGTCACTTATGCACAAGGATGCAGTAAGGTAGGTTTTCTAGCTACAGTCTAGCCAAGCCATGTTGCTTGCTGAAACACTACGCCAGGGTTTGTAGCGGTGCTTGAAAACCTTGAAAACGCTTGAATTTTTACAAGTCCTCTAAAGTCATTGAATTTGTATGCTCAGCCAGACTTAATTAATTTTGTTGGGCATTCTTTATTGCACTCTTTTCTTTGTTTTGTTGTGTGCGTGTATGTGTATGTGTGTGTGTTTTGCAATCTCTTTTGCAAGTTCTGTACCTCATGTTAAAACCTCTGGGGTATAGTCAAAGTCCTCCTTGTTTTAACCAATGGGCATGCGAGTGCTGAAACAGGATTTCATGTCCATAGCCAAATCTCTGAAAACAACAAGGAACTCTCTTGTGCCTCATAGAGAATTGTCTCTGATGCTCTAAAAAAAGGCAGGTGGCATCCTTTAAGTTCAAATTGCAAAGGTCTTCTGTCAACACTTTCGGCACCACAAGCTTCACACAGCCCTTGCACATTTGTAGACCCACGGTTGCTATCCCATGTACTGTAAATAAGGACATGTTTAGGGTGTAAGCAATTTGCTGGATGCTCAATCGACGATCGGAACTCAAGACTTTGAGCACGTGATTCATGTTTTCATCGGTTCTTGTCGTTGCTGCGGATCTAGGATGTTGTTTGTCAGTGGCCTCCTTCCCGCCCTCCTTGAACGCCTTGTACCACCTCCTGCACTGTGATCTTGAAGTGCAGTCATCCTTGAAGGCCCCTTGAAGCATTTGGAATATTTCAGTTGCATGCTTTCTAAGCCTCCCGCAAAACTTGATGGAGTATTGCTGTTCAAGCAAATGCTCCATCGTGTCTTGTTACAAAGTAAAAAAATCACAGCATCGAGCCCGAGAGGCAGCGGCGAAGCGAGCACGGCGCCTGGCGGATCCCGAGACGGTGTGGGGTAGCTACGATGCCGCCGCAGCTGTAGCGCCAAATTGGTCTCCGTCGATGGGCCGGGCGGGCGTCATCTTGGAACGGCGACGATCCAGGAGACTGAGAGAGGCACTCGTTTCCCGCGCACCCAGGCAGAGCCCGCGCAGCAGCCAATCGGAGAGTAGCGGCACTTCCACAGCCATCTAGTGGCGATTCACAGAAGCGCACTATTGCACACACTTCTATTGGACCAACGCCATCTAGGAAATGAGACGAGAAATGGTGATGACGACACAGATTGTGTACAGCGCCATCTAGAATATCATCACTCAACTACAGTTTGTATGTACTTCTATGAGACAGCACCATCTATTATACTGTTCGGGAGAGACTGCCGGTTACGCGTGACGCGTGAAAAGGTTAGACTAAGAGGAGCTTCGCCCCTAAAAAAAAAGTTTCATGCGGCTTTCCGTTCATACTGCGAGGAGTCAACTGGCGACCAGCTGTGTGGGAAGGGCAGACCCCTCACAACGTTGCCCGACTAGTTTTACCACGCCGCCATGGTTAGTCGCGTCAAAACAAAATCATGCGCATTACTTTTATGACGAACCCTAATCGACCTTGGAAGATTTATCACCATCACCCTTATATCGGACACTTTCCATGAGCGCCTCATCCAACATATCTCAGGTAGGGACGGCACAGTCGCCCGCAAAAAAAAAAAAAAAAACAAAGAAAAAAATTATAAAGATCCCGCAAAACTTCACAAAGTCCAGGGCTCTCTATATGTGCACACTGAAAGCCAAGCTAGTGCGTGACGAGTGGGCTGTTTCTCCCTTGAGGCACTCAACCTTGCAGTGACACACCTAAGTGGCTGAATGTGCGGATATGAGAGTAAACTCGCACACGTGTGTACCGCTCGAAAAAAAAAAAGAAAAACGAATGCGAACGACATGATGGCTAAATAAAAAAAAATTGCAGCATATCCACGGAGTGAATGATGATGAGTGGGCGAAGCTCGGGATGGTCATCGTAGATCGTGCCGAGTTCCGGATTAATTTAGTTAACGCGCACGCTACGAATCCTCATGGTTCAACTACGCACGAGTGAAATCTCCCACCGGCACTTCATTGCAAGTCAAGATCCAGTGCCTATATATATATATATATATATATATATATATATATATATATATATATATATATATATATATATATATATATATATGGGTTGCCGGTGAACGCTTCTCCAACGCGAGCAGTCGGTATTTCTCAATCAAGAAACTCGCTAGGAGACGCTGCCTGCGCCAACGTTGTCTCTCTCGGGTGAGAGCGCGTTCTCCTTCTTTGCGAGCTGGTACAGCGTTCCTCTAAGAAAGTGTGTTTCCATAGCCAACGCGCGCCTTTCGCTCTCTCTCTCTCTCTCTCACAAGACAGCAGAGGCACGTGCCGGGAGAGAGAGAGAGGCACGCGCCGAGGCGAACGCCGAGGGCGAGCGCGTGCCTCCCAGCACGCGGGTTACGCCTGACGCCTGACGCCTGACGTGTGACAAGGTTAGACTAAGAGGAGCTTCGCCCCTAAAAAAAAAAGCAGACATGGGAGGCGGCACTGGTGGTGTGCAACCCACTGGGAACATGATACGAGGTTCGCTGCGGTGGACCGCATATCATGTTCACGAACAATTGCATTGCCTACTCGAGTACCTTCCTACCTCTTGTTTCACTGGAGCACTCTGCAGAAGTGAGGCTGCCACAATCGCTGCATGTGCCCCAGTCACAATGACATCGCTTCGTGCTCCAGCTGCTGCTGGCACAAAAATTCTATATTTGGGGAGAAATGACTAGGGTATTTCTCTCCAAATTCAAGGACATGTGTGTACAAAAGATATACTGTCGAATCTCGATGATACGGTTACGGTTGATGTGAATTTCGCGATGATACAAATTTTAATGTTGTTTTGGACGGACTACGTTATACAAAATGCTCCGTCATTCGGTGCTATACGAACAGTTTCCCCAGCCATTGTGGATGATACGAACGAGCGAAATGACCGCTTCACGCGAGCGACTGACTCAAAAGTGGGAGGGTGGCAACCGTGGCTGCCGGCCGTTTTTTTACACCACGCTTGCCTTCACCTCGTTGCCAACATAGCGCAAAGAAGCGGCGAAATCTCTCATCCCCGTAAGCAGCAAATCCCTCCACAGCCAAGTGCACGCCGCCGACGAGAAAGAGAAAACCTTTCCGGCATGCTGGCTCAGAAGCGGAAGGCTCTTTCTTTTAAGGAGAAAATTGAAATTCTGAGGAAAGTCGACGAAACCCCAAGAAAAAATGCACTGACTTGGCGAAGAGCTAGGCATAGCGCCGTCGATGCTCTGCACCACTATTGGGCAGTGAGACGTCGTCTTCAGGTATGCCCAGCAACTCGGCGCTAATGTCAAGCAAGCAAAAACAGCCACACACGTGAAGCTAGAAGAGGTCCTGCTGACATGCTTTCGTGAAGTGACAGGAGCTGGTGTCAACGTGGACGCAAGGTGCTACGCGAAAAGGTGGACAACATTGCGCTTTCCCTTGGTATCAACGATTTTCAAGCATCTGTGGACGGCTGCACAATTTTAAAGAGAGGCACGGACTAGTTTACAAAGTTGTCAGCGGTGAAGAAAAGAAAGTAGACGAGTGTCAGGTCAGCGAATGGCTGAACACGCTGCCGGCGCTGATTTCGGACTACTCACAGCGTGACGTGTTTAACGCTGACGTGGCTGGACTCTTTTTCGACCTGCAACCGGAGAGAAGCTTGTGTGTGAAAGGCCAGGCTTGCCAGGGTGGCCAGAAAAGTAAGGAACGTGTCACCATGCTATTTTGCGCAAATACCGACGGCTCTGAAAAAATTCAGCTTACCGTCATAGGCAAATCAAAACAACCAAGGTGCTTCCGATCGGCAGGGCATTTGCCTTGCTTGTACAACGGAAACGAAAAAGCATGGATGACTGCAGATTTTTTCCGTGAGTTCTTTACGACTTTGGACCGGAAAATGGCAGCGAAAAACAGAAAAATTTCGCTTTTCGTCGACCAGTGTTTGGCCCATCCCAAAGACTACAACTTCAACAATGTTGCCGTAAGGTTCCTGCCTGCAAACACCACGAGCCATCTACATCCGCTGGATGCGGGTAATAATCCGAAATATGAAGCACCATTTCAAGGGATTGCTTGTGCGGAGGCTCCTGGTGAAAATTGAGCGCAAGGATGAAAACTTGCGGATTAGCCTGCTTGACGCGTTGCATTTCTTGGCCATGTCCCGGGATGATGTGACCCAGGACATGATCACAAACTGCTTTCGCAAGTGTGGATTTTTTGCGGAATCGGATGCGGCTCCGACGGAAGAAAACCAAGAGCCTGAAGCCGATGTGCACATCGAGGGTTGTGAGAAGCTTGAAACTCGAGCTTCGGCGCGAACCTTCATCACTGCGGATGACAACGTCGCGACCTCTGAGCTGCAATCCATCGAAGAATTGGTCGACGAGGCAAAGGATACCGAGTCCGAGAGTGATGGTGAAGATGCCAGTGAGTGTGATCTCCTACCGCAGACGTCGGAAAACCTTGACGCCCTCGATGTCCTGCGTCGCACCGTAAGCGCTGGCAGCGTGAGTGAAGAAACCGCAGCACGGTTTTATTCCTTTCAGACAGCTTTCTTGAGGGACAGCGAAGTTAGAAAAGTTCAAAGGAACATCATGGACCTTTTCAGCAAGAAGTAGTTGACTCCAATAAAGTTCTTGTTCATCTTCATGATCAGCTTTAACTTCTTTTGGCTTGTATGAATTCGGGATGATACGAATATTTTACGTGCTCCGTATGAATTCGTATCATCGAGATTCTACTGCAGTTGATTTTATTTTTAGAGACAACAAGCCGTAATAATTTAGGAAGAAAGTTGTATTTATCTAATGTGTACTCTAGGATAAGGGCTGCAGTATGTTGAATATCGTGCAACCTTGAAAATACCGTTGTCTGGACCAAACCATCGAGATTTGAGATTCAAATAGCTTTAATAGCATTCACATCAGGAGCCATTTCCTATTGGGAAATGGCAAGTGAAGCCAGAGGTGTGTGTGCCTGACCTGCTACTTTTCTATTGTTTGTTTATTTCCTTTTTTTCTTTGGTAGAAAATCAGAGGCACTCATATGGCTCAGATCTGTTCACATCTCGCAAGCGTGGGTGTGTAGTCAAGTGGCTAAGACACTCTCCTTTGGATTGTGGGGTGCCAGGCTCAAACCCCACCACTGGCAAATTTTCCTAAAATTTCTTTTTTTCTTCATTGCGGGTTGCACAAATGCAACAGGAATGTAACCATGGAACAGTGGCACTGCACTTGTGTCCTGGTGCGCTTGTGCCAGATTATAACGCATCTGCTGGGACTGGGTTTTGTGCATACATCAATGCTGCCACCAAAATCTGTACCTTGTAGAAATCTTTGATTGAAAAGAAGGACATACCGCCATGCCATTCAGCATCCTATTCAATAAGAAGGCAGTTGTATAAATGAGTCTGTGCAGTAACAATACACAGTTAGCCATGTAGAACCTTAGCACTTTCTGAATGCTGGTTGCCAAAATATGGCAGTTCTACCACAGTAGAGTAAATAACACAAAGTTTCTAAGTTGAAATTGGTCAAGTAGAAGAGTCTCTTAATTTGTTGCACTTGTATTTGGGTTCTGCAAAAAAAAAAAAAAAAGCTTTCATTATTCGGAACCAAAATTTTTGCAGCTCTTCTAAATGGAGCCCTTCAAGCAAGAATGAAGCGTTGTAGTTTTATATTGCATCATTATATGTCTGTGTTTCTGAAGATGAGGTTTTCCTGTATATAGTATGAATCTTCCTGTGACATGGTTTCTCATGCTTGCAGCTCATTGATACCATGGCCCTTCACCTTCCTCCAGAAAAGCTGCTGCCACCTCTGGTAGGTTCTCTGTCATTGTGAGTACATCAGACCGAAACTACATTGTTTAAGCTTGATGTCCATAAGAATAAGATGTTTGGAAACAATTATGTTTCAAGTTAAATCGAAATTTACAGTTAAATGCAAATAACCCATACCTTCTTATAACATAATAGGATGGAATTAAATAATAGAAGGCGTGACACAGCAGTGCGTATTGCAGTTTTGATACAATTCTGTTTTCTTGCTCTGGGCTGCTCTAAAAGCAGCCCAGAGGGTGTCCAAGATTCGCTGCCGGCGCTTCGATTTTCATGTCATCTTATGTTGCTGCGTGTGGTCACCCGAAGTGAGCAAAGGGGAGTCTTTTTTTATTATTTTAAGGGAACGAATACTTTCGATTGCGTTTATTATTGCCTTTCAGGCACCGCGAATCATGTTGGTGCGCCACCGCGTTGCCATGTCTGTATTTTTCTGTGTTCTGCCTGCATTTTTCTGTGTAATTACAAGCCCAGAAAAGCACAATGTCAACGCCCAGAATGCTATGACCGGGCATAAATACCGCGAAAGGCGGCGTGGGACGTTTCATAAAATGACAGCCATGGCCGACGATCCTCCGACATCAGGTTTGGGGCTAGCGCCGACACTTTTCGCAACGTTAGTGGTTGCGAGATTGATGCTGCCATGACAGTGCACCTCAGAGCAGCACACCTCTGAAAATAATTGAACACCAGACGGAGTTAACGCTGAAATTTGGGCTAGTTGGTCTTGACTTAAAAACATACTATAGCGGAACAAAAACAAGGACAGAGAAAGAAGCACACAGGAGAACTGCTAGACTTCAACTGAAAATTTTACTTTGGACATTTGACATATATAGTGTAAAAAACAAGATCTAATCTGAAGAAACGTCACCATTCTGCCTACACAGAAGCTACACGTGCCAGGCTACGCGTCGCGCATGCGCCCTTCCAGGAAGCCAAACTCCTTTTTCGTTAGGGCAATTGAGGGCACACTTACACACCTGTCTGCCTCCCTGTATATATTCATGGCCTCACAGATCTTGTATTGTATTGTGGGGTTTAACGTCCCAAAACCAGTTCTGATTATGAGAGACGCCGTAGTGGAGGGCTCCGGAAATTTAGACCACCTGGGGTTCTTTAACGTGCACTGACATCGCACAGCACACGGGCCTCAACATTTCGCCTCCATCGAAATGCAGCCGCCGCGGCCGGGATTCGATCCCGCGACCCTCGGATCAGCAGCCGAGTACCTTAGCCACTAGACCACCGTGGCGGGGCCCTCACAGATCTCACGTCGTAACTGGTCATGACCCCTTCCCAACACCCGAGTTGCACGAAATGCTGGTGTGCACCCACACCGCTTACAATGATCGGCCAAGTGGCCCCCCGCGGCAAGCGACAAAACCGCTGCCCGATGCTCTCTTAACCGGTCATTCAAACAGCGCCCCGTCTGTCCCACGTCACATTTTCCGCCAGTCAACGGGATTCTGTAAATGACACCTTTAACACAGGAACCAAAACTGGTGTCATGCCTCTTTTTTGTGCATCCTTGCCTTCTAACCTCATTCACAGCAGGGCACATCCGCATCAGCTTACCCGGTGCAGTGCAGAGCACATCAACACCGCATTTCTTGCCCACTTTTTTCAAGCGATGCGTCAGCTGATGAATGTAGGGTACCCCTACCCGCCGAGTACTAAGTCGGCTTCGGTCTTCCTTTTTCATTAGGCTCCACGCAGTGCTTAGGGCCACACCTCAAAACATCACTCACGAAGTCAGGTAGATCAAACTGCGCAAGCAACGTGACCTGCTGGGCCTTTACACTATTGGTGGCCTTGCTATTTTTCCAGGCACAGAGCACAGGTAGACAGTTCCGCCATAAAAATTCAGTCATATTCAGTTTGAGTTGTGGCCCTAAGCACTGCGTGGAGCCTAATGAAAATCCGGTGGGTCTAGTTTCTTTGGTTAGGAAAGTAGCTCAGAAAGCACAGTGTGAAGAGAAAGATAGATGTATATCGGAAGGTGTTGACTGCCTCATGTCTAGGTCTGCGGTTAACAAAAGTAAGCAGTTGAGCATAAAGAAAGCTATTAACTTCCTGTGTCACAAAGAACAGGCCTTGTTAACATCTGATAAAGAAGGAGGTTTTGTGGTAATGCCTGTTGCTTTGTACGAGGAAAAAGCTTCTCAGTCCATGGAAAAAAATTTTGTTCCGTTTGCGCGTCGAAAGACTGTAGTAAAGAAGGAAGCCACAGACATGTGTGAACGATTGAACTTGCTTCAGTTGCGCAAGAACATTGTAGCGGCTAGCAGCGATGGGCTTAAGGTATTTTTTTCCGTAAAAACCCATAAGCAGGGGCTTCCTTTGAGAGCAATAGTGTCTGAAAAAGGTTCGTGGCAGGGTGTTATGTCAAGGTTTATTCAGACACACTTAGACCGTTTAGAAGTGAAAGATCCTTTTCGAATCCGTAATTCGAACGAGCTTGTCGATTATTTAGGGGCAAACACAGGACTGCAGCTAATTTTGCTTTTTCAGTTGACGTGGAAGATTTATTTTACAGTATGCCTAAAAAGGAACTTATTGACGCCGTGAGGTTAGTGATTGAAGAAGCAGGAGAGATTTCCTTTCAGAATGCGAGCGGGGTGTCGTTGAGGAATCTTTTAGATCTTTTAGTGTTTTATCTTGACTCAACATTTGTGTCGTTTAAGGAAAAGTTTTATGTGCAGAGAGACGGGGTTTGTATTGGCTCCTGCGCCGCCCCCAGGCTTTGCGAGATATTCTTAGCCTGTTGTGATCGACGCATTGTAGGGAACCTTGAACAACGTGTTGTTAAATGTGTGAGATACGTTGATGACTTTTTAGTTTTTGTGGATCTGGGCGACTTCGAGAACCGAGATAGTGTGGTCGATAGGGTTTTAGCTGTTTTTAAAAATTGTTCTAAAGGTCTCAACTTCACCTATGAGCTGCCATTGGATGGTTGCATTCAATTTTTAGATGTGCATATGCATTTTACTGATAACCATGTTTGCTGGGCATATCAGCCCCGCTCTAAAAAGCAGCTTTTAAGCTATAGTTCGGTGCATTCGAAGTTGGTCAAACGTGGCGTAGCGATGAACTGTCTGCGCAGCTCTCTACAGAAGTCTTGTCGGCACAGGGTCGCGGAAAGCGTGCAAGCGCAAGTGTCCCGCTTGGCGTTCCCACGTGAGCTGGTGGCCTCTGTCGCTGAAAGCCTTCTCAAAGAAGTTAAGAGTGGTGCACGCCCATCCTCAAAGGAAGACCGAAGCCGACTTAGTACTCGGCGGGTAGGGGTACCCTACATTCATCAGCTGACGCATCGCTTGAAAAAAGTGGGCAAGAAATGCGGTGTTGATGTGCTCTGCACTGCACCGGGTAAGCTGATGCGGATGTGCCCTGCTGTGAATGAGGTTAGAAGGCAAGGATGCACAAAAAAGAGGCATGACACCAGTTTTGGTTCCTGTGTTAAAGGTGTCATTTACAGAATCCCGTTGTCTTGCGGAAAATGTTACGTGGGACAGACGGGGCGCTGTTTGAATGACCGGTTAAGAGAGCATCGGGCAGCGGTTTCGTCGCTTGCCACGGGGGGCCACTTGGCCGATCATTGTAAGCGGTGCGGGTGCGCACCAGCATTTCGTGCAACTCGGGTGTTGGGAAGGGGTCATGACCAGTTACGACGTGAGATCTATGAGGCCATGAATATATACAGGGAGACAGACAGGTGTGTAAGTGTGCCCTCAATTGCACTAACGAAAAAGGAGTTTGGCTTCCTGGAAGGGCGCATGTGCGACGCATAGCCTGGCACGTGTAGCTTCTGTGTAGGCAGAATGGTGACGTTTCTTCAGATTAGATCTTGTTTTTTATACTATATATGTCAAATGTCCAAAGTAAAATTTTCAGTTGAAGTCTAGCAGTTGTCCTGTGTGCTTCTTTCTCTGTCCTTGTTTTTGTACCGTTATAGTATGTTTTTAAGACCAGACGGAGGTCCTGCATTATGGTTCTATGTGAGATTCATGTGATAAGCATGGTGCACCCAGCTACTTCCATGAGCAGAAACTCGGATGCATGCGGCCAGCCACAAGAACTGCGAGCAACAAAATTTTATTTTGCTGAAAGTGAAAGTGTATGTGAATATTCGAATTTTCGAATCGATTTGATTCGCATTTAGCTTTTACTATTTGAAATTTGTAATTAACGGGCTAAACATGCTTTGTCCCATCACAATTACTCGCAGGTAGTACGCTTCGCTGCAGTACACTCCTGTACTGCGGCGAAGCTAGCATTTGTGTAAAATGTCTAAGCTAGCGTTCCTGTATGGTTGCGACGCTAACACTCCCTTACTGCAGCAAAGCTAGCACTCGCGTACTACAGCAAAGTTAGCACTCACACACAGTGATGAAGCTAGCACTCATCTACTGCGGCGAAGCCAGCACTCGAGTACTGTGGCGGAGCTAGCACCCGTGCACCGCAGCGAAGCTAGCACTTGCGTACTGCAGCAGAGTTGGCGCTCACATACTGCAAGTGTTATCTTCGCTGCTCGGATGCGGTCAAAAACTCAGACAAGTGACCAGCCACAAGAACCGTGAAGAATAAAATTTGATTTGTGGGGTTTAACATCCCAAAACCAGCTCTGATTATGAAAGACGCCGTGGTTGAGGTCCCTGGAAATTTCGACCACCTGGGGTTCTTTAATGCACACTGACATTGCGCAGCATACGGGCCTCAACATTTCGCCTCCATCGAAATGCAGCTGCTGCAGCCGGGATTCGATCCCGGGACCTTCAGCTCAGCACCCGAGTGCCATAACCACTAGACCACCGTGGCGGGGCAGTGAAGAATAAAATTTAATTTCACTGTGCTGGAAGGGTTCTCGCGAATCTGATGGCATTTTTACGACATACCTTTTATTTTGACAGAGCTTCTTGTAACTGAGGTAATATTTTCAAGGATACAAGCTTCTCAAAACATTTGAACCCGTTTTTCTTAATTCAAAGTTTTTTGGAACTTTCACCATTTATGTGCAGCATTTGTGGACTTGGATTTCTCCTACATAAATGAAACTTGGCATATGTATGCTCCAAGACATACGGGATGCCAGTATCTACATGAAATAGGAGTATCTTCCGTGATTAGTTGCCACAACAGCATTGCAGTATGGTACAGGCCAATGCGCTGGTGAAAAGCTCAGATGAGCTTCCTCGTGATGGTACAAAACAGAAAAATCTTGACGAAATCCAAAGTGACCAGACGCCTCCTGACAAAAGAGAACACTAATTAACCTACAAGGAGTGCTAGAAATCTTTCAGAAGCTAAATAAGAAAATCTACAAAAAGTCAAAGCAGTAATTGGCAAAATCATGTCAATGGTCTTAACTAAAAGACGGTTGTGTGTCAACAGTTTTGGTGCAGTGAGAATTTTTTTTATATTTTGAGATGTGCACTGACCCCTGGTTGTAAAAAAGATACTTGACTTCCTGGGCTGCTCCATATTCGACTTTTTGAGCTCTTAAGACGTCGCTATAAATGTAGGCAGCTGCTCCAAATCAAGGTTCTCCTGCTCCAAAATGAACATTTCGCTGCTCCAAAAACTGCTGCCAAGTCTGTTACTGCTGTCTCACCCCTGATAACAAATATAACAAAGTAAATAGAATTGTTTTTAAAATCCACACAGACATTTAAACCTTATTTTAATGAAGTAAAATTGACCTTTCATTGGATATAGCTAACTAAAACCATCTCTGAAACTGAAAATCAGCGCACGTTTGCGCCAATAAAATTGCTTCCCACAGTGTTTGGCGTGGCTCTTAAAAAAATCCAATGGCGCGATGAAACTGCTGCACATTGCCGCGCTTAGCTGCGTGCAAGCAGCAGCGCGTATTAATATGTACTGCTGCCTTCCTCTGTTCTGCAGCAGTCCTCACTTGCCATCCCTCCCCTGTTTTTACAGCAGCTAGATGCCAAAACATGGCCTCCAACATTGCATCGTGCTGACCTTGGAGGTCATCTTAACTGTGCAGCCAGATGGCCGGGTGTAGACATGTGAGAGACAAACACGATCGTGTGCCGTTGCTTGCGTGCGGTAGTAAGAAATGATCACTCCATCCACTTCTCTTGTTACTACCACCCTCAACCGCCTGTGAATGCTACTGAATGCTGATGTGGCTGGGAGTAGCCCGCGAGAGTGCATCGGCCACATAGCGACTTTGCAAACTGCATGCTGGCCATGCTAAACCGGCGCAGCGACGATCATTGGCCTACACATTGTGTACGTCATAGCGGTGAAGACAGTGAGCTTGGTAGTTCGTCGTGTGCTGCTCATTCATGGCGAGCATGTTTTCACTGTCAGCTGTTCGTTGTAGCACCGCCATTTTTCCAGTTTAGCGGTAACATGGATGAGCCACGCACTAAATGAACGCGAAAGACAATCACGTTGCGACATAACATGGCCTGTAGCACCGGCTGCTCATTTGCACGGTTCTGACATGCGGTCCTGACTTGTAAATTTTTTTACTGCTTTTATAAAACTTCATCGCATGCGTGGCTCTATATAGCATTACCGCGGGCAACAGCGCTGTCTTATTTGCACATTAAGATTTTGTCAATCAAATGCCAAATATTGCAGTTAAGAAAATAATGGTTATAACAAAATAATGGATATAACAAGGTGATTCCATGTTTCCCTGCAACTTCGTTATAATGAAGTCCGAGTGTATAACAAAATCAATAAAATCAGCAATTTACTTTGTTATATTGAAATTTTATTAAATTTAAATTTAGCCAACTAATTTCAGTAGTCTTTTAAAGACAATCTTTTTGTCTAATTTATGATCCAGTGATCATGAGTTGATAATGTGCCATTAAAGCCTTTATTAGAGCAGCCCTATGTTATCACACAGTGGTAATAAGTGGTAAGCAAAACTATTGTGCCCATCCCGGCCGCAGCGGCTGCATTTCGATGGAGGTGAAATGTTGAGGCCCGTGTGCTGCGCGATGTGAGTGCACGTTACAGAACCCCAGGTGGTAGAAATTTCCGGAGACCTCCACTGCGGCGTCTCTCATAATCAGAGCTGGTTTTGGGATGTTAAATGCCACAAATCAATCAAAACTATCGTGCCCATCCTGCCACTGCAGCTTGTTACCAAAATATTTGGTGTTCCCCAGATCAAGAGGGTAATGCCGATGTTACCATGTCCACTGAAGTACTAGCCATCAAGTCAGTCCGACGAACATGCAACATTGCAAACTGTAGCACACTGTAAAAACAAGAAGTGCTTCTATCTAAAATAGCTTGAAAGCAAGGCAATAACTTTAATTGTGGCGCCTCAGTTCACAGTGGCCACACTTCCTGTTTTGTGATATTGCACACATGTGCCTGAAGAATTTGGCAAGGCTTGGTACAGCCTCACGAATTTTGGTCACCGCTATGCATTGGTCCTGTGGAAGTCTTACATGTTGCATTATCACAGAACACCCACATAATTTCATAGTTGGTAGCTATGCAACAGGTCACCATGAGCAGCTAAAAAACAAACAGAAAAGGAAGTCGGCTACTTGAAACTGGGTACTCACTGAAAAAAACTCATTTGCAATAAAAGCGCCTTATTAGTTCTGATTAGCTTGGAATGTGTGCTATTCATCTGAAGGCCTGCATTAGTGTTTTTCGAGAGTTCATAATCATGGAAAGTGAGCTGTGTGACATCAAGAAGGAAGCAGCTGCGCCTTTTTCTTGTTGATTGTGATCACTTATACGATACAAGCCTTATCACTGTCATCCATTTTGTGCACAGTCGTGATCTCTTGCAAGGTAAGCAAGAGCACGCTGCATCTAGTAGTACTTCATCTATGAAATAACGTAAGGGAAGGCATCAAGGGCTAGTTTGTTGGTTCATTAAGTTGCAGCATCTATGGTTACACATGCTTGTCTGTTGACACATGGTAATAAGCAAAAAACTGCGGGTGTGCGAATATTCAAAATTTCGAATAAGTTTCGAATAGTGTTTGCTATTTGATTTAATTTGCACTTTTACTATAGTTTGAATAGTAAGTTACTAGAGAAGTTGGTAATTAATGCAAAAAAAATATGCTAGGTATGTCTCATGACAAGTGGCCCATTCCCGCATGTAGTGCACTTCGCCGCATAACACCTGTGTACTGCGGCGAAGTTACCTCTGCTTTCTGTTGCACACTTCACTGTTGGACTGTTCTTCAGGACTTTGGAATGACACTGTGGGTGTAGGCGTCATGCAGTAAATTTTTTGTCCGTGTTTAACAGTACATTTCTCCTTAATTAGATATGGCATTATCCAAAGATATTCAGAAATTATTCAAAAAATGTGATTCAATTTGCACTTGAACATAAATATTCAAATTCGCTTCGCACAGACTTTTGCTATTTGCACAGCTCTACAAAAAAACCTAGTGGCATGCTGACACATGGTACAAATGAAATGAAATATGGAACCACAGTTGTTGTGGCGTGTGCGAGGCACTAGTACAATGCGCAGGACTGTTCGCATGCATGCTCTCCACCTCCTGCGCTGCAGGGGCTAGAATGTTGAAGTGTAATTACTGTGAAATGGCCCTTTAAGTCTTTTTATACCGCGGAAAAAACGGGTGCTTTTATCAGTTTTGCCAGTCTTTTTTTGTTCCTGAAGCAACTACTGCACTCAACACCTTATAATAAAATATAAACAAATAGCAGAATGAATACACTTTTCAGGCATAAAGGTTTTAATAACAATGTTTGCATAATCAAAAAATATAAATTGACAAAATCAAGATTGTGAAATAAAACTAGGCAAATTTTGTAATGACTCACTTTATCTGCTAAGAAAATAGTGTAATGAAATTTTAGAGCTGTTCAAAATGGGTTAGTTTCTAATATGCACTGCTCTGAAAAAAAATTTAAAATTTTCATTCAACAGCCAGTTCCTTGATGTAAAACATAGGTGCGCGTTGCATGTCTCATTCTGAAATTGGCTTTCCTGCTAGATTCTCTTGTTGAAGCATTTTGTGCAATTTCTAGAAGTTTCCACCTTGGCATGCTGGTGCTAAATAGCTTCTGTTGGTGGTGGATGGTGAAGTGGTGAGGGAAAGTAACTGGACTTTTGCTACTGATGTTCCGGGCTCATTTGTATCACCATAATTCTCCTATTCAAACTAGGCATGGGCAGCATCCACAGGCTCCATGCCATTGATAAAATCAATCACAGATCCAGTAGATTCATGAGATTCCTGAAATGTGTGAGCCACTTGCAGAGGCATCCATTCGCTTTCTGTTTTAACAATCACGAAGTTTCAGCATGTAACATGAGATCAGGACCCAAAACATGGCCTCAGATTGGCAGTGAGTGAGCACGCTTGGCATTGACATCGAAAGAAAAGGGGGTGCTTATATTTGCAGGCCAACATATTTTTTGCCATTTTTTTCTTTAATAACTGGCTGATTACAATCACAAAAACACAGTATATATCCTGTTCTTCAGAAAGTCTGGAATAGCTTCTATTGAGGTAAATCTTAGAAAACGAGTTGTGTTATATTAAAAAAAAAAAAGCAGCTACATTTTTTTTCTCGCCAGTTGAGGTTGCCTGTAAGGTACTAGCATTGTTAGCGACATCTGTTGCTCAACGATCATGACCACTTGCAAATAAGTGAGCACCTGCTGTATTTAGTACTGTTGTTTTTATGGCTGTGCATGCATGTCACTTGACATGCTGCAATAACGCCAAATCAGGCTCTGACGCACAGCATGGGCAATGCAAAATAAGGAGCCACACCACCTGTTGAGTGGATAATGTGCATAATATGATGTGCAAGGAAGCTTGCTCTACTCGAGTGTCGATGAGGTGAACATTCAGGTTCCCCCTTGCTCCTTATCTACAAGCGGGGGAGGTGATGCTCTGCGTCAACAGCTACTCTGTCACATTATGCACAGTGTGAGAAATGTGGTCACAAAAGCCGCGCTCACAAAATCCATGTGAACATTGAACCTAAAAGAAGTTCAAATTTATCAGCTCACTTCCTCTGCAGCCGCACTGAAACTCCACTATACATAGTAAAATCAAGGATAAAGAATATGCTTTGTTGTATGGAGGCAAGAATATGTGTGCATCCTATAGACATCAAGTTGTAAAAAGCAGAGTGCTTCACTATACAGAGAATTTTATTATATTGGGAAAACAGGCCCGAGGTGACACTTTTTAAAGGATAAGCTTCTATGCAATACTGGTTTCCAGGCGTTGGCCTGGTTGCAGAGTGTTTTGTTGAGGGGCATTCTAGCGCAGTGGTCATAGCACTATTAGTGGCATGGTGCAGTCCTCGCACCTTGATGGTGTACCGTATTTACTCGCATAATTATCGCACTCTTTTTTCACGAAAATTGACGCAAATTTCGGGGTGCGATCATTACGCGGGGTAAATTTTCCGCGAAATAATATTTTGAGCACCGAGAACGCAAACAAGTCGCGTATCAGAATTCTTACGATAGCTGTCATGAACGTAACCAAAAATAAAAGTAGAGTAAGGCTTGCCTTTGTAATAAACGCACACATTACACAGGAGCTACATGCATTGCATATTGCCCTTTAATTTTTTCATTCACTGACCCCCTAACATTCATTCATAGTCTGATGCGTTACCGGCGTCAGTGTCGTCGCCGCTCGATTCCCTGTCGGAACCGGCAGTGTCATCGCAGTCCCACAGAAGGTTATCTTCCGTTCCGTCGAGCGTGTTAGATATGCCTGTCTTCTTGAAGCTGTTGGCGTGGTGAAAACTACGGCATTTGTATTTACTGCTATCATAATACGGCACGTTTCCGCCAAGGGTGGGCAAAAATTAGGCATCTGCTTGGTGCGTGCAGTTCACTTGGTGAGTCTTGAAGAGTTATTTACGTAATGTTCAACAGAACAGATGGCAAACATGATGATCGTCAGCTGGAATTGGCACACGACATATCGCTGCGGCAAGTTCCGGGTGCGATCATTACGCGGGGGAAAGAAAATATCGAATTTTGACGACAAAATTTAGGGGTGCGATCATTACGCGAGTGCGATCATTATGCGAGTAAATACGGTATACACAAGTTGAGGTGGCCAGTACACCATCAATGTTGTGCAAATGTATGAAGGGTCTAAATGCCCTGTCACATGGTACGTGTAATGGCATTTGCAGCGAATGTCATTATGTGTTAATGTCATTTTTGTTGCTGCTACACGGGCATAGCGAATGACATTCACACCTAATGGCATTCGCCCACTGAATGCGTTCGCCGAACTCATTCAGTCGCTACATGCGTATTCTCGACCACAGGGGCTTCGCTATAAAATGCAAAATTGGTAAGGAAAAGCAAAATGTACACAACGTTACGGTTCTTGTAAGTTCCTCTTCTGGCTGCTTGATAACTTTTTGACGTACAGTATGACATTTGATGCAATCTGTGCAACTATATTCTTGTTCCCAGACTCCAAGTTTACTCCGACGCTTCCTAGCTGTCGGCCATGTTTACAAACGCGCGTTTGTTGCTTGAGCTGCTTCAGCCGGCTTCGGCGCTTTGTAGTGAATACCTGGAGGGCAATTAATGTTCGTTTGCACTGATCGTCGTCCATCACGGTCACGGGAACGGAGGCACGGTCCACGATATCGCCGGCTACCAAAGAAATCGAAGCGGCTTTGGGCTAGTCTTGCTTTGGCTACTTCTGCGTATTTCATCCCTGTTAATGCTGCCGTATCATATTGCAATATATTTTCACATAGCCTGCCGATGTTTACCACTGTGTTTCTAACAATAAAGAGAAAATATGCAAATAAAAGGCACAATTTGTAACATTTTGTTGTCCTAGTATCCGGGCGGTAAACATCGACATCACTGGCGAATGTCGTATTGTATGACCGTGTAGACGAGGAACGCGAAAACAGAATGACATTAGTTGTAAATGTCATTTGCTGCGAATGACGTTTACATGCGCCGTGTGACAGGGGTATTACTCTAGGTAAATTGCCCAGGAGACCATCAGCCTTGTGGAAAAGAAATGCTCACTCTCACATGGGATATTCTAAAAGGGCCCCTGCAAAATCTTGTGAAGTTATTTTATTCATGCTATTAGACTGTGTTGCTTCACAAATATCCTGCTGGAACTTCCTTTACAAAATATAAGTGGAGTTATCAACACAAAACTATTGCATCCATTTTTTATTGCCACGAGCACACTGGGTGCTAGACAAGGACGAATAGCAAAGAGGCAGTACACCGCACGTCAGGGCCTTGAGCATTTTCTTTTATTTTTTTCTTTGACCTTACTGAGCACCTCTCTTGGTTCACACTTGCACATCTCCGGTACATGGCGGCACCCCATGGGTGGTTGTGGTACCTACACTATCTGGCACATCGCCTCTGCAATAATTAGTTGGTATGCCGTTCATGAACCGGTACACCTCACACTTACTTGCTTCTGTTGTCTGCATAGTTGGTGATTGCACAGCTGAGCAGAATTATTTTTACCTGTTTTTTACTTGAAATTGTAAATTCTCTGTTGTGTGCAGGGTAGTAATATTTGGCTCATATGTTCAGAGGTGCCTTGAGTATGGATTGGTAGAGTTCTCTGACTGTTGATGAACTGCTGCATTCCACCTGATGAGTCATGTACATATGTGATGGTGGTTAGAGCATCGGTCTTCTGTACTGAAGGCCCAGAGTTTAAAAAAATTACAGCATATCCACGGAGTGAATGATGGTGAGTGGGCGAAGCTCGGGAAGTTCATCGTAGATCGTGCCGAGTTCTGGATTAATTTAGTTAACGCGCACGCTACGAATCCTCATGGTTCAACTATGCACAAGTGAAATCTCCCACCGGCATTTCATTGCAATTCAAGATCCAGTGCCTATATATATACATATATATGGGTTGCCGGTGAACACTTCTCCAACGCGAGCAGTCGGTATTTCTCAATCAAGAAACTCGCTAGGAGACGCTGCCTGCGCCAACGTTGTCTCTCGCGGGTGAAGGCGCGTTCTCCTTCTTTGCGAGCTGGTACAGCGTTCCTCTAAGAAAGAGCGTTTCCATAGCCAACGCGCGCCTTTCGCTCTCTCTCTGTCTCTCTCTCTCTCTCACACAAGACAGCAGAGGTACGCGCCAGGAGGCAGCGCCGGGAGAGAGAGAGAGAGAGGCACGCGCCGAGGCGAACGCCGAGGGCGAGCGCGTGCCGGGAGGCACGCGGGTTACGCCTGACGCCTGACGACTGACGCCTGACGCGTGACAAGGTTAGACTAAGAGGAGCTTCGCCCCTAAAACACTTCTTCATTGGTCACCCCCCCCTTATCTTAAGAATGGCTCAAGGGATGATCAAGTTGATGGTCCTATTGCTAATACAATAAAAAATGCCTTTATTGTGCTAAATCAATTCCTTCTAATTGGCACATAACATGACTGTTCACTCAGATGTGTGTACTATTTTACTTGCAATAATGGTTTTGGTTCTTCGGTGAAATGCAGCTTCAGCATGTTGACAAGCTTGTGAAAAGTGACAAGCCCTCACAAAGACGAGCAGCTTATCTTGCCATTGCTGTGATTGCTGAAGGATGCTCGGAAGCCATTCGTCAAAAGTGAGTGTGAATTTCTGTATAGGCAAGGGACTGACTACTCAGTGTAAAAACTTTTCCTATGACACCACCTTGGTTACCAGGAAAAGGGCATGTTTTATTGGTTTCAGAAAAAAAAAAGCCATTGCAAATGATATTCTAGCACCCATAACAGCATAGGAAATTGTAGACTACAAAAAGCTGTTTCCAAAACCCTAAGCTGAAAAAAAAACGAGAAAGAAAAAGAAAGAAAGAAAAGGGAAAAAGAAGCGAGAGAGAGGGAGAAAGACAGAAAAAGAAAATCTTAAAGGAGCACTGAAGCACTTTTAAAAAAAATTGAGGTGATCATGCTATTGAATCATTTTTCGTACGATGAACGCGAAAATTAGGTAGAAAATGGGCATAAACTTGAGCAAATGACCCTATTTTGGCAAAGATACGTGGCACGCATCATGGGTGGCAACAAAAAGCTTGTCAATGTCTATGATTTCTTGAAAAGCTTCATGATGTCATTGTGAGTGCCACGGAGGAGCTGATTGCCACGCTGGGCTAGTGCGCGTGCACCAACCAGCCGTGCGTGCTTGATTAGTTTTCTTTCTTGCTGTATATAAGCATATTGCGGGTGTTTATTGAGCACGTCGTCCTCATCTGTATTTCACCATTATCACCATGCATTTTCCATATCTTCTTCATCACTGGTGTGTGATCATCATCATCATCTGTTTTGTGCCCATCGGGTTGGCATCATCGGGTGACCTGCCGAGCTACTCAGGGGAATAAACGTCGTCCAAACCAAGGCCTCATAATATGGCTATTATTGTGGCTAACTGTAACAATTACGAGGAGTTTTTGGTACAACTAGATGTGGTTGTCCACATTCAGGTATGTATATTTCATTTAAACAGTGCAGACGACAGGCTACCATCGCAGTCGACTAGCAGAACTGCGATACACGGATCGCGATCGGCTGGTATCCACACTGGTCCGACGTGCAGTGTCATGTGTTCGAGCATCTGCCACACACCGCAATTCAAAAAATATGCAATGAAACAGCCGATCAAGTGAGGGCATGTAGGTTCTGCCCAGGTACAGCGCTCATTATGTAGTACATATACTCGCAAAACCTCGCATTCTCAACAAAAACTACAACACAAGCAACTTTTTATGACTCTTTCGTTTCGCACGAACATAATTCAATAAGAGCACTCCTCCACGTATGACAAGCACGTGGGAACAGCGTGCCGTCATGAAGGCTTCGCTGACAGCCCATGAATATATCTGTCGCAGGCACAGCTAAGTAGACAGTGCGGCTAACGCTGTTTTCAATCCAGCAAAAACTCATCAGCGCGTACATTTGCAACATGATTAAAGCTTAAATTTTCATGTTGTGCTTCATTATGTGTGGCTAGTCCTTGACTTCCTCAATGTTACTACCAATGAGAGAAGCCAGTCGTTTTTAAGCTTAAAAAAGATGTGGTTGATCCCTCTGTCATTGGAATCGGTATAACACGAAAGTGAAACCCGTCTTCGCACATGCAGCAATGTGTTTACAACAAATGTAAGCGATTTATGGCAACAATGCACACTACTATGGGAGAGCTGTTTTAGCCGTCCCAGAAATGAAACTAATTCAGGGGTGGGAGGTGGGTTGCATGCACTGCACATGTGAACCCCTCACATGTACACATCAGCTGCACCTCCACTCTGCCCAGGGATCCTCGACAGTTGCACAAAAGCGAAAGCTCTCGAAACGACTCACATTTTTCCGGAGACACTGCACTGAATGCACCAGTGCCCTGCGCAAACCTGTCATAATCCAGGAGCGTGCGAAAACGGTCAAACCTTCTTGAAATCCAGGGTAAACATTATGTTATCCTTGTGGACTACTTCTCTCGTTTCCTGGAAGTGATTAGCCTGTCTCAAACAACGTCACAAGCGGTGATAGCAGTCATGAAGAGCTGCTTTGCTCGTTTCGGAGTGCCGTCAAGGGTGGTATCCGACAATGGACCGCAGTTTGTGTCAGAAGCTTTCAGAGATTTCAGCAAAGCCTACGGTTTCTCGCACGTCACCTCAAGTCCGCACTACCCACAAGCAAATGGAGAAGTCGAGCGGATGGTGCGGACGGTGAAAGATATGTTTCGGAAATCCAAAGACATCTATCTAGCTCTTCTGACATATCGAGACACACCTGGCGTCACTGGCTACAGCCCAGCACAGCTCTTGATGGGCAGGTCTTTGAAGACGACGATTCCCAAGATTGACAAGGCGCTGGCTCCAAAATGGCCTTCCATTTCTAAAGTGAGGAAGAAGGATAAGGCAGCCAGGAAAAAGCAAGCGCGCAACTTCAACAGACATCATGCTGTTCGGGAGCTGCGACCCTTGATGCCAGGTGACGATGTATGGGTGCAGGACATTCCTTGTGTCGCTAAGGTGCTAAGTCCAGTGCAGAGGCCTCGGTCATACATCGTAGAAACACCATCTGGGGTCATCCAGCGGAACAGGAAATATCTGGTGCCCTTTGACCCGACTTCAGGTGAAAGTACCTCGTCGCCCTCGGAAGATCTACTGCCAGAACCGGTGGACGTGACATTTCAGGACGAATTGGGCGATAGTACCCGGTCACCAGAGCAAGAACCATCGGCCACGACTTCGTGTGAGGAGCGGAGCGACCAACAGACTTACCGTACTCGGTATGGCCGAGTTGTGAGAAAGCCTGAGAGACTGGACTTGTAATTTCAGGCTGAGAAGGGGTAATGTAGCGACCCCTACTGAAGAACAGTTAAGGTGTGCAACCTCAGTCTTCCGTAGGCGTCGACAGGTGGCACAGACTGTCGGGATGCGCTAGTGTTCGGGGGATGTGTGAATAAAGAGGGGGCTTTTGGGTTGTTGGCGAGCGATGTGTGCGGTCGTGCTTTACTGCCTACCGGTTTAAGTTACCGCTTGCGTGCTGCAACGCAGACGCATGCGACAATTTTCCCTCTGATGGAACCTTGCAAGCGAAACTGAACTGTTTGGCAGTGGATCGTTTTGTGAACTCACACTTCGCTGTGTGAAAGGCGCATCATTTTCTTGTAGGCGAGCGTCTTTGCGTTCCTGGAGTACAGCGCGTTGCAACGCAACTGGCTATCATATATGCTGCACAAAACAAATTATGTAACGGCCGTGGTTGAAGCAACACGCTGGCAGACCGAGCAGGACACCAAAGCCTGCGCAGCGATAGAGGTATCGAGACTACTGAAGCGCTAACTGCCGGCGCGTATATTAACACAACAATTTAAGACTTCGTTTCATCATTCCCAGGTGGCGGTACCACCGCTGAGAACCAAGAGTGCAGTGAAAGGGAGGCTATGTTAATATAGGAGCAGTTTTGCTTGCTAATTATCTTTGCTTTAGCAAGACATCAATTATATGCTAATTGCAAATTGGTGCAGTAAATATATAGGGCCCATTTTTTTCCTCCAGTTTCTAAGTCTCGGTGACATGGTGGTAGAGCTTCCAGCTCATATCGTCGCACCCTGTCTGGTTATTGGTTCAAATCCCAGTGAGTGGAACTTTTTCTGTTTTAAAATCCGCGTTTATTTTTCTGGCTCCTACTTCCGTTACGGAAGGGCATCACAGAATTCTTGGTGAACCCCGACATAAAGCACTTTTGTGTTAAAAAAGGAAGAACATCGCAGCCGGTGTCCCTGTATTTTTCTGCTGCAGTTCTCGACCTTGCGAATGACATATATATAAAAAAAAGATTATATATATATATATATATATATATATATATATATATATATATAGATAGATAGATAGATAGATAGATAGATAGATAGATAGATAGATAGATAGATATAGATAGATAGATAGATAGATAGATAGATAGATAGATAGATAGATAGATAGATAGATAGATAGATAGATAGATAGATAGATAGATAGATAGATAGATAGATAGATAGATAGATAGATAGATAGATAGATAGATAGATAGATAGATAGATAGATAGATAGATAGATAGATAGATAGATAGATAGATAGATAGATAGATAGATAGATAGATAGATAGATAGATAGATAGATAGATAGATAGATAGATAATTTTGACATATATGTCACAATAGTAATCCCTTCTAGTTGAATAGAGCACACCACTTCCGCAAAAGCAGTGTCCGGTACATATACAGTCGACTCCCGTTAATACGAAGTTGACGGGGACTGCAGAAAACTTCGAATTAATTGAACTTCCAGTTAACCAAAGCAGGCAAAAACGGACATGTTTATTAATTCATTTGGAAAAAAAACTGCTTGCGGCATCTTGCCGCGGCGAGCAAGTTCTGCAGACTGTAGACGTGGCCGAGTGCTTCCTCGGCGTTGCTCTCTGCAGCAAAAAACTGCTGCGCGAGGGCAAGGCCCACAGCTACATCAGCAGCCGTAGGTTGCGGCTCGCTTGAAACATTGTCGTCCAAGTCACTTTCGTCAGCAGCCTTGTTGGGCCAAATGATCCTGAGTATTTCGGTGTCCGTCAGCGCACCACAAGTTTCAACTTGACTGTCAACGGCAACGTATTCTTCGAAAGGGACGTCACCAAGAGCTGGTTGAAGACTATCGTCGTCAAGTTCGATTGTGTGCGCTTTCCCCGCTGGAGAAGACGAACCACCTCCATCTCTCGAGGCACTTGCACTAAAACTGCAGGTCCTTAAGCAAGTCGCGATCATCTCTTCTTTTGCCCCGCCACGGTGGTCTAGTGGCTAAGGTACTCGGCTGCTGATCCGAGGGTCGCGGGATCGAATCCCGGCCGCGGCGGCTGCATTTCGATGGAGGCGAAATGTTGAGGCCCGTGTGCTGTGCGATGTCAGTGCACGTTAAAGAACCCCAGGTGGTCGAAATTTCCGGAGCCCTCCACTACGGCGTCTCTCATAATCAGAACTGGTTTTGGGACGTAAAACCCCACATAACAACAACAACAACATCATCTCTTCTTCTCATAATCAGAGCTGGTTTTGGGACGTTAAACCCCACAAAACAACATCATCTCTTCTTTAACGCGACCCCATGCTAGCGCTAGTATGTGGATAGCACTGAGGAGGCTCACCTCGCACTGCATGGAGTTATCCATGCACAAAAGCATCCGCTTTTGGTGCTTTCAGTACAGCCATCCAGTGGACGAAGAAAAATTTTTAATGTCTAATATCGCTGCAAGCAATAACGCTTTTGCTGCTACGATATCGCCACTGAGCTGAAGTTGGTTGCTCCGAGCCTCCCTAATCAAAATGAACAGCGCTTGCTCTAACTCCGGGTGGGCATCGGTGCGCATTCTCATTCATGCATGACATTTTAAATTGGTCGGTCTCAAATGCTTCGTGTGTCGAGCGCTTGTTATTGGTGTCCGAAAGAGTGCTTGATGCCGTACTTCCGTGCAATGTCCCGCTTGGCGGTGCCTCCGGTGCCTCCATCCTCAGCTGCCTTCAAAATTATAACTTTCGTCGCCAAGTCAAGCGTACAATAAGGTCCGCGAGTTTCCATTGCCGCGACTGCAACAATGCGGTGGGCCGATTCACTAACACTCGAGGAAACATACAGATAGGCCTAGCACGTCAACGCGACCATGCGAGGCTGTGATTGCGCTGGGCGGATGGGCTAAGCCTGCCGCCTCATCATTTTCGGCGCTGTTGTCAGCTGCGATGCCGATGCTGCCAGTACTTAACATTGACGCTTCATGAGCTGTGGCGCTGTAGTCAGCTGCGATGCTAGCGATGTAAATTCAGCACACAAAGCTGTCTTTCACTTTAATAATATGGAATTTCTCAAACATTACGATCATCTTGAGCTATAAGATTGAGAAATAACTTCTAATTAACTGACACCTTAGACTTCTAACTTCGAATCGCTGAGCATTTTTTCTATTGGCTTGCATGCAAAACTGACGGGACCCCGACTTCACTTCCAATTAAGCGAAAATTCCAATTAAGCGACTTCGAATTATCGGGGGTTGACTGTATATATATATAGTCGATAGAAGGGATTGCGATTTTGACATATATGTCACAATTGTAATCCCTTCTAGTTGAATAGAGCACACCACTTTTGCAAAAGCGGTGCCCGGTACCAAATCATTCGCAAGGTCGAGAACTGCAGCAGAAAAATACAGGGACACCGACTGCGATGTTCTTCTTCTTCCTTTTTTAACACAAAAGTGTTTTATGCTGGGGTCCACCAAGAAATATGTGACGCACTTCCGTAACGGAAGTAGGAGTCTGAAAAATAAACGCGGATTTTAAAACAGGAAAAGTTTCACTCACTGGGATTTGAACCAACAACCAGACAGGGTGTGACGATATGAGTCAAAATCGCAAATCCCTTCTATCGACTATATATATATATATATATACTGTGGACTATCATTAGGTACTTCTACTTCATCTATAGATACAGTAGAACCCCGCTGATAGGTTTTTCACGGGACCGTAGAAAATAAACGTAAGAGCCGGGAAACGTAAGAGCTGAGAAACGGGAAAAATGTAAAAATGAGAGAAGTGGTGATCGGCACACAATTTTATTTCAGTGCTAGAGCTTTCAGTGCACGCATCGGCACACTCGGCTACGATTTCGTCAACAGAGAAAACCTCGGAGGTGACAACGGCACCATCGATGGAAACGTAATCACTGTACGCAATTCCGTCACAAACAGTTTGCACATCTGTGCCATAATTTTGCTGGCGGAAGCCGGAAACGTAAGGGGTGTCGCCCATTGTGCAGCTAATACAGTCAAGCCAAGTCAAACTACGTGAAAAGTCAATATTGCCGTCGGCAGTCGCCGCTTGGAGTGTCGATTTGCAACGTAACATACGGGAATGTTCCCACACTGCGACGTAACAGCGGTGTTCCTAATGCATTGAATCCTATGGGACTGGCCCAAAACGACGTAACAGCCAGGAAAACGCAGCAGCCGGGAACGTAACAGCGGGGTTCTACTGTACTCATCATCACCTAGGTCTCTTCATCTTTATCTGTTGTAGGTTGTCATCTTGGGTTCGATCGGTACCTTGGATCGGTACCATTCTCCGTAGCCTCAAGGCTTAATAAAACAGCGTTATTACCTCTGCTTCGCTATATATATCGTCACTTTAACTGTGACGAGCAAAATTGGTCGGGCGAGGTAGGCCACAGGATCAGAAGTGGTGAGAACCAGCCGGCCGGCGATCTGTCTCTCTGGAACATGAAGCGTTTGCCCCGCCGTTTCTCTTGCGGCGAGATCCTCTATATGCGGACAGACAGAAGGGACCGCGTTGCGGTTCAGTAGTGTATGACTTCATCAACGAGCGTGCCGATTATATTTGAGATGCTTTTTCTAAGTAGTCGCTCTCTAGGAAGCACCTCGAACATAGCACACTTGCTCTTGTAGGACAGAAGTTTCTCTTTCCTAACAGTAGTGACACACTCAGTGGATATCTAATGTTGAGGAAATTTGTGAAATGCTGCTGCTCCGCAAACGTAGATGTTGTCGTAGCTGAAGGAACGCGCAGAAGCTCAGTATAGCAAGTTGACTTCGTCAAATCAGTACATAGGCCGCAGCAAAGGCAATATTGTAACATAATCGGGGAACTTACTACCGGAAAAATATCCAAGCATGACAAGAAAGCAGTGTGGTGCCCAGAAACCAACACAAACTCCTTTACTGACACTGCGCTGTGCGCAAACCAATGCCGCTGCCCTGCTCGCCCTCGGAATGACGTCACTCCTCTGCATTTCACTCTCTGTCATCCTCCTCACCTACTCTCTGCGCTCGCCGTGGGGCATTCCCTCGGTCCAAGTTTGGGCGCTCATATCACTGTTGTTTAATTAAATATCTCGGAAAAAACCATTGTAGGGATGTTATACGAGGTCGCAGATTCCGAATTTTCATTAAGTTCGAAAACTTAAAACCGCTTCGCTGTCCCTTTAAGTAACACATGACAAGTTGAAATGTGTTCTTGCAGCCAACTACACAAGCAAAAAATTTTAAAATGTGATACATAGAAAACTGGTTGTAAAACAAATTCATAATTTACATTTCACTCATGATTAACCAAAGAAAAAAACCTAAGATGAATAACTTGTGTGAAAAAAATGAATGCCTTGTGTGCCAGTATTTATTGGATGCAGATAGGAACCCGCAGACTAAGAGAGAGAGAGAGAGGAAGGGGGGGTGGGGGAGATGGTGGGTGGAAGGCAGGGAGGTTAACCGGACGCAGATTAACGAATGCTTCATTGCTTATTGTGTTTGCGCTCAAGCATTTCTTGGATTTTGTGAGGAATGGGTACAACATGTTTGTTTTTGGTGAGTGGTGATAGGCTCCAACAGAGGTAAAAAATTGATCTAGCCAAATGTAATATTTTCCCTTAGTGTCCCTTTAAACACTTCTAGGCATGCAGTGAATAGCATTGGAGAGATTGTGTCACCTTGCCTGACCCCTTCCTTGATTGGGGTTCTTTCACTTTTCTTGATGAGAAGATTAGCTGCGCAGTGTTTGTAGATGTCAATTGGTAGTTTGCATCTATGTCTTGGGTACCCTTGGCCAGGGGTTCTCAAGCAACTTTGTCCCAAGGAACCCTACCCAAGCTCCAAGGAATCCTAAGGAACCCAGCTCCCTCCGCAGATGCCTGTTTTCAGTCATCCATGCCACGTTTATGTGGTGGCAAGTCTGAAGAATCGATAGTATTAAACAAAAATTACTTCATTAGAATGGACATGCACTCGATGCATGCAGCGAACGCCATTTTTTCTGCACCAAGAAATCAATGCGTGGCGCTGTCACACTGTAGGCCAGCCATAAGTTAGCTGGTCAGCTTCTGGTATGCGCTGTGAACACTTTTATTTACAGACGGGCGCGTGATGGAGGGCGTTTAGATCATGTAAGTTTTGTCCACCGTCTTAGCCAGGACATGGAACAGAGGAAAATACATCAGTGGGTGGCGGAACCCTGAAGAGGAGTCCACGGAGTCCCTGGGTTCCGCAGAACCCACTTTGAGAACCCATGCCCTTGACCTTTGTAAGGCTTCTAAAACTACTTGTATTTCTGTTCAGCCAAATAATTTTTCATAGTCTACTAAAGCCATACAAAGGGCTTGTTATGTTTTGGACATTTCTCAATTGATTGATAGTATGGTTGTGATCCATTGTATAATATGAATTCCTGAAACCTGCTTGCTCTAAAGGTTGGTTAAAGTCAAGCATTTTTCTTATCTTTGTTGAAATGACTTTTGTGAATAATCTGTCCCTTTAAATTATGTGTGCACACACCTGATGTCTGTTCTCAGTAAGACGTCATATACAGTCTACTTCTAGACGTACTAATAGTGAGAATGCTAGATTGCAGCAGCAGTGAATCAATCCAGATTGTGTGGAGTCTGATGTTCTAGATGTGCCCGTTCCTTCTTGTGAACCATTATAACTTTTTTTGGTGTACAGCGTAGACCGCTTATAACGTAGGTCACGGGAGTTGCAAAAATCTGCGCTATAAGCTGTACCGTGTTATAACCAAGGCACGCTTTTTTCAGCCTTTGCCTGTGCTAAAAGTGCAACCCACCTTTTAAAAGCAATTCATTGCAGTTTTCACTCGCAGACACATTGAACAAAATTACAACACAGCACAAAAACCAACCAAGTTCTCAAGTCCCGCATCACCGGAAGAATGCTGTTATTTTCATCTGGCACTGCTTGTGAACAGCGCTTCTAACAATTTCGTCCTCCACAAAGCTTAAGCACTGAAGCGATCTCTCGCTCAAACTGTTTTTCGCACAGTATGCTCTCACTTTCATGAGGTATTCCAGTGCATCTTTGCACAAGAAATCTGGTTCAGGCGTTGGGCCAACATCATCCTCGCCATCCGAGTCGTCGTCGGTTGCAACCTCCGCACTACTGCGCACCGCTACGACGATCGCGTCATCCATGCTCGCTTCCTCGCAGACAGCAAGCTCCGACTGCCCGCGTCGACAAATTCTTGGAAGGTGTCTGCAGCGGTAACAAAGTAGCTCTCAACGAGGACGGACCACGTGTCGTCAATGTTGTGTGCCTCACTGGCGACAGTGTTGCTCTGCTCATCGTCGTCCAGTGCCTCTGCATTGCACATGAAGCCTGCCGTTTTGGAGCACTTGCTTATGGTATTGACCTTTACCTGCCACCGTGAAGTGACCACCATATCAGTCGCACCCCTTAAATTCACTTTAAGAGGCTGCTGCTGCTGCTGCATGCTCAGCAAAACTATCTCGCAAATGCGCTTTTTGTACAGCGCCTTTATGGTTGCGATAACACCCTGGTCGAGAGGTTGACATTTTGCTGTCGTGTAGGCAGGCAAAAATTTTAAGTTGACTGCAGTCAACTTCAGCTTGATGTTGTGGGCTGTGCAATTGCCGAGGATAAGCATGACCCATCGCTTCTCTGTCACCATATGCTCATCAAACTTGCAAAGCCAGCTTGTGAACAAATCCTGCATCATCCACACCTTTTCTTGGATTTGTAGGTCACTGGCAGGCACTCTCGCTTTTTAAAGCAACGTGGCCTTGCAGCCAGAGTAGGCTTCGCCTTTCAGGGCAAGCATGTGGTTGGGCAGGAGGTTATAAAATAAGCCAGCTTCATCAGCATTATATATGTCTGTCTGTATAGGTGGACAGCATATTCTGCAAGTTTAAGCAAAGACAGACTTCGATAGACTCATCGTCGATATCGCCGCTTTCTCTGCACACCACTTTGCAGCTGATGCCATGGTGATCTTGCTGGATCATGCTGGATCCATCCATTAAAGGAGTACTGACACGAATTTTTGACATTCTCGTATTGTTGCTGTAAATGAAAGCACTGGCGTGGAAAACCCCAAAAACAGTGTCATGGCGGCCCGCAACACAATGAACATATTTTTAATACGGCTCCCTTAAAAGCTGACTTTCGGTTTCGATTTCGAGGGGGCGGTTTCCTAGTGACGTATCAACATAGTCGGACGACGTCTGAGCCACGTAGGGACGGAAATTCTTCATAGCGTCGCTGTAACTCTGTCGTATTTGGTCAATTACACCTGAGGCACGCAAACAACGGCAATTTCACGGTCGTCCAGTGACTCTGACCGCGATTTCGGCGATTTTTAAGAGCCCGTGTTCATACGTCATCGTAGTGTCCATTGCAATGGGGCTGGCTTGCTGTGCTGGGCGACGCGAACTTTAAAACCAAATTAAAATATTTTGTACGTGTTTCCTGGCTTCCGTGTGCGGAGGGCGTTAACAATACATGGCTAGGAAACGAAAAATGTATATTTTTCGCCGCCGCAAAATCGTGTCAGTACTCCTTTAAGTGGGTTGAAGTCGTCGTGGTTTAAAAGAGCTCCGAGAGACTTAGCCTTTTGTTGGAGCATGGGGCCACTTACTGGGATGCTCTGAGCCCTAAGTTCCCGGTACCATCTGAACAGCGCTGCATCCACGTCCTCATATTTCGATGTACGTATTCTCTTCCGTGACAGGGAAGATGAATCTTGCTGCAGTTGCTGCTACAGTTTGCCCTTGTTCTTATAGATGGTCAACACAGTATTGTCGGAAACGCCATATTTAGCCGCCACCGATGCCTCCTTCAGCCGAGTTTCTATGTCCCTTATAATGCATTCCTTGGTCTCCAGCGATAAGGCACGGCGTTTTTTTCACACCACTTGAAGACGCCACTGATGCCATGGGGATAAGAGCTCAACAACATACGTGCTCAGGGCACTCAGACGACACGGTGAAGCGCACACAAGAGATGCAACTAGGGAAAATAAAGGAATCGAAAAAAAAAAGCACGCTACCACTTCTGTCCTGCACTTGGAGTGGACGCTGCCATGGGGACAAAAATACACTCCCTCCTTCTTCCAAGGTCTTCCTTCCTTCTGTACCCTCCATTCTCCTCCGCTTTGTTTGCCTTTTCATGGCTGGTCTCGACGCGCGCACCCTCGCTCCCACTCCCAACATGCTGGCGCACCAGGAAACCGTGCTCTGTTCGCCAATTTCATGGTCGCGCGCTTAAAAAAGCTGCACTATAACCGGTATTCTCTTTCGCGCGCCTACACAATAAACGGTCCACCTATACATTGAAATCTATAAGCGACATATCAGTGGTAAAAAAAAGCTCGTTATATCCCGTCCCGCACTGAAAGGGGTCATGTTATAGGTTGTCTGCACTGTACTTGTTAATTCATCTTTCTCTACATGGCTGAGTCTCACTAGTAGCGATTGTGCTATGCTGTTTAAGTGAACCCTTCACCTTGCACTGTGACTGATGCCACTGAATGCTGCAAACGGTCTTTCGCCTATTCGGGAAGTGGAGAGAGAGAGAGGTCAACCAGTTAATTCGACTTGCATGATGCCTAAATAGACAAACAGAAGTGCATGGTGGCAGGCAGCCACCAGGGAACAATACAGTAAAACCTCGTTAATTTGGATCTCAAGGGAGTGAAAAAAATGTCCGATTTGTCCGAGTGTCGAATTAACGAATGCATAACAAAAACGCACATTTTCAATTCCTTTATCGCATACCTCTATTTTGAGAGGTAGTCCGTGATGCTTGTTTGTTTTTTTTCGGTTAGCTGGACGGCAAGGACTAGTTTGCAGGCATGTGACAAACCCTCTAGCGCAAGACATCGCAAGCCTGGGACATCGTAACAAAACTCCTCTAGAACGACGAAAGCGTCCGCGGTCTTTTGCGGTACGACGCACCGGGTGTTATTCATCGCACGGGTCTTCGTCGGACGCCTCATCCGGTTCCCACATCGCGGCATGGGGGTATATCACACCACGCACAACCGACGCCTGCAGGTCCACACACTATCCATCTGAGGCCTTGTTTCTTTGTTATCCTTTTCCGCCGATGACAGGAAGGATGGATGGATGGATGGATGGATGGATGGATGGATGCTATGAGCGTCCCCTTTGTAACGGGGTGGTGACATGTGCGCCACCAGGCTCGTAAGAAGATTTAAGAACTTTTCTTTTTTTTCTCTCTCTCTCTCTCTCTAAATTTTCCTGATGCCTTTTAAATCTACTTCACTCAAATCGATCATACTATTGCCAAAACCGGAAATTCTACTTCACTCAAATCGATCATACTATTGCCAAAACCGGACATTCATAGCCCAGTTCCCTGCCCCTTATCATATTTTTCCCTATAATTATTTTTGTCCGTTCTCTCTAGTTTTCTGCCACCAGTATTCTAACCGTCTCTTATGTATTTCAATCGCGGCTATGTTCAGCTTCCCGTTGTTCGCCCTAAAACCCAAGGCTTCTTGTAGGGTGGTGCCCAAACGTACACCTGGGCGGATATTTCCGCATTCAATCAGAACATGCTCCGTCGTTTCCCTATCTTCCTCACAACATGTGCATTGTTCTTCTTCTTTACTGAATTTGCTTTATAAATGCGCGTTCTAAGGCAGCCCAATCTCGCTTCAAACAATAAAGCGCTTCCTCTTGAATTATCATAAAATGCCTCCCTCTTTATTTCGTTTTTGCCCTCTCGGTAGTTATTCAGAGTCGGTTTTTTTTTTCCACCGCTGCCATCCAGTAAATCTTCTCCGCGTCTCTGACTTTTCCCTTTACGCTCTTTGTTGTCAGTTCTCTTAGAGGCGTATATTTACTGGTGAGCCTCCTAGTTCTCTTTCTCCACTGCGTGTCAACGCTCTTTCTATATAAATAGCGGAACACCTTCACTGCCCACCTACTCTCTTTCATATTCCTTAGCCTCTCTTCAAACCTTATTTTGCTCTGCGCTTCCCTTGCTTCAAAACTCGCCCATCCCATATCGCCCTTTACAGCCTCGTTTGTCGTTTTCCCGTGAGCACCCAACCGAGGCGTCCCACAGTTCTTTGATTCACATCCATTCCTGATTGTATCTCTGGCCTCATGCACACCACTGAGTTCCCAAATGTAAGCCCCGGTACCATTACCCCTTTCCACAGACCCCTAAGCACCTCGTACCTATTGTATCCCCATAATGCTCTGTGCTTCATTATTGCTGCGTTCCTCTTTCCCTTTGCTGCCAAGGCTTTTTCGTGTACCTCCATGTATCTATCACCCTCATTTACTCTGTGGGAATGCATGCGCACTCCAGCAGCCGCAGACCGGTTGCGTGTCACATGCGCACGCTTTGGCAGAGGCGGCGCGGTGGGAGAGGGCACTCACGCCGCTTCCCCCGTTGCCTTTCATGCCTCGTCATGGTGCCGAAACCTGGTACACCCCCGCTCCCTCCTTTCTACTCCTTTCCCTTCTCCCAAGATTCGGGGAGATGCCTCCTCTCTCAACCTTGCGAAGGCGCGCCGCTTTCTCGGAGGTCATGGGTCTTTTGTCTGGAGGCGTTGGGATTGACCGGATCCCCTCCGAGTACGCGAGATCACCGCCCGCCGCCATCACCAAGCGCCTGCCCTTCCTTCCGTGAGTGATCTTCATTCTTGGTCGGAGCGCAAAGCCACACGAAGTGAGCTGAGTTACTATCAGCCCCTTTTCGTCGTGCGCGTTTCTTGCATTGTTGTTTTTGGCCCAGCGGTAAGGAATATTACTCCTGCGCACTGAGGCACTTGCATATTTTATATCTGTTGTGTCGGTGGCGTCAGAACAAGGTGAATAAACGCCTTCGTTGCAAAGGCTTGTCTCTGTCCCCCTGGCCTGAACCCACCGTGGTTGCGATCTAACGCGAACCGCGGGATAGGGGCCACAGCTCTAATTGTTAGGGCTGCTGCGTTTGTGCTTGCGAGTGTCTGCCACTCTTCTAGCACCCATGGCAACCGTATAAAGGTTAAGAAAAACCCCTATAACCCATACGCCAAGGTACTTGTATTCGCTTACTCTCGGTATTTCTTGGCCCTGTATGGATACCGCCTGGTCGTTGGGACCATTGAATACCATCAATCCGCATTTTGTTACACTAAATCCTAGTCCTAGAGCCTCGCCTTCCTTTCCGCATATATTCACCAGCCGTTGTATATCATCTCGACTGTCCGCGAATAAGACAATATCGTCAGCATAAAATAAACCCGGAAGCATCTGCTCAATCATCACGCCGCCCTGTTTGTGTGACAGATTAAAACCAATGTTGCTATCTCCAAGGATGGATGGATGGATGTATCAAGCTGTACCCTTTATATCGGGCGGCGGCTCACGCCACCTAGCTGTAATGTCTCGTATTATATATGTCTAACTGTCTGCCTTGATTTTAGCCACCAATCCGACAACCTCCTCTTGGTTTTTTCTACCCTCTTAAAGTCTATTCTGCCTTCACTATCCCTGAACCCCAGTGCTTTAAAAAATTCTGCCTCATTGCCTTGGACTACAGGGTGGAGTCCTTTACAGAAAAGTATCAAGTGCTCGGCCGTTTCCTCCTCCTCTCCACACGCACTACACAACGTGTCGATCCCCTCGTTCCTTGCTCGGTACATCTTAGTCCTCAGTACTCCCATCCTGGCTTCAAACAGCAGCGAGCTACCCCGAGAATTATCATAAATCTTTTCTTTGGCAATGTCCTGCTTGAACGTTCTGTAGGTTTCGTGCTCCAAAACGCCACCTTGCGTCCCCTTTCATAAGTTTTCGAAAAAGAAATGCGGCTTCTCTTGGCCTCCGTGATCGGCAACGACAGTGCACCGTTGCTGCCGGAGCGCATCTCTGAGACCATAAGTTTGCACACGTGTGGCAAAGAAAATGCAATGCGATAAATATTATGGCCTCCGAGATGCAGTTTCAGTTTTGCCGTCTTTGGCTTGCCTCCAGTCCGACTTAACCAGTGCGTGTGCAATTTTGCGTCGAATTAGCGAATGTTTGTTGCCATAGGGCTATGAACATTTTTGAAGGGAGGGTGTGGGGATGACGAATTATCCAAAATTCCGAATTAACGGGGGCCGAATTAACGAGATTCTACTGTAGTGTACTACCTATCATAGTCTACCATGTTACAATAAGCATCTTTAGCTCTGCTTGGTGGCGTGTGTGGCCTAGCACACTTGTTAGCATATTGCACGCTTTTACTAGGCCGCAACCCAAACCTAGTCGTGCTCCTGTTTACAGCTGCGAGAGAGAGAATTTTTTTTTTTTTTATTTCTGAGCGTTTTCGTTGTCTTGGGAGGGAAGACGTCCCGCCCTTCTTGGGAAAACAAAAACTCTCTGCCAATGCATCATTCGGTGTTTGAGAACCTGAAGTTGCCCAACCCTGATCTCATCCAAGCCAACTTTTAATACCACATCTTGCACAACATGGCCAAGTTCTTTTGTAGGATTTTCAGATATGATGTGGAAAGCCTCATCATCAAAATCTACAATGTGTTTTCCTCATCAGCAAAGAAAGTAGAACTCATAAGTGGTTTTGAAGTCATTGATGAAGAAGAGTACAGCAATCTGAGACACCTTACTGTAAGGTGGTTGTCATTGTTTCGTGCTCTTGACGGGCTGATCAAAAACTCCAAGGAGACTCCTGATTTCGAACCAGTCCTCCCAATTGTATAGGTGAGGCCATAAATTTACAGATAAGTACTGATAAACCGCCGTAACTCCACAGTGAAAAAAAAAAAACACAGGACAGAGGTTCTGAGGAAGCTTTGGCCTTGAGGAACCCCAACTGCAAATTCTTCCTTTGTATCGGCAGCACTCATCAGGAGATGCAAGTTTGCACTACTTATAAACACATTTCAACAGACCTCGATAGTGAAGATTTTGGTCTGTTTTGGAAGAAATGTGTGTAATCAAATTACTGTTGTAGCAAACCATTATGTAAACATTACATGAGTCTGTTACAACAGGAGTGAATTATAAGTCACAGATATGGTCAAAGAATAGATTTATTCCTTTTGTAACTTTTCCAAAAGAAGCTTGTGAGCTTCAACTGTGCTGTACGCCATACAGTTTGGACATTATCCATTTCTCGATCACTACAGGACTTTTCACTTCATCTGCTGCCATAGTATCTCACTCTGTTGATCCCGCCCTGTCCTAAAGGAATGTCCTTAAATGCATTTTAGAAACAATGTGCTTTAACCCATTCACTTCTGCCACTTCGGCGCCTGTTCTCGCGAGCTGTACTGCACATTTTTTGCCCCCATGGACTGCCAAGTATGGCGTTGTAAAAAAACGTCCATAACTTGGGGTGTTACATTCCGATTTTAAGTTTTTGCTTTGTTTTGTTGGGAAATGTCTCCCGGAAGCACTGCACTCATAGTGTCTTGTGAGTATGGAACGTCTTGAAGCAGACGGGCTTGATATATACGCACACTGCCTTCACAGTCACTACTGTTCACGTCGTCACTTCTATCACCGCTACTTTCTCGGTCCAAGATAGCTCCCATATGATCAGCACAGTCACACTCACCATCACTTTGAAAGACAAGTTCAAGAGTTGGCTCACACATGGGACTGCTTTTCTTTTGTGAAGCCATGCTTCAGGCGCAGTGGTCGACTTGACAGTGAAAGGAGAGGCCGCAACTATTTTCTTTTTCGAACAGCCGAGTTAAAATATAGCGGACAACTATGTCCATCTGCCGTAAAAAAGAAGAAACTGGTGTAAAAAATGAGAAGAAACAAGAGTGTGGAGAAAAGCACCTTCTACTGGGGCCTTTTATAGGCAATACATTCTCTGGAGGCCAGTGAATCACCGGCTTATCGCAATTCGGCCTTGGCAGAGGCGGCCAGCCGTTCGCCGGCTTTGGAAGTGAATGGGTTACTTAATACCTTATTGCAAACAGTAAAAGCCCATTTTGGGGTGAAGTTGTACAGAGAGCGTAAGTAAACTTACACAGCGTCACATGGACTGGTGTGGAACTCAGAATTGCACACTGAAGGTAACCAAAGATGATGTTATGATATTTTTGTTGCCTTAGTGCTTATCATTCATTGCATTTCTCCACATGTTGGTCTGCTTTCTCCCAATTTCTTCCTCTCAGTCTACCACCTGACACTAAACTGTGAGTCGGTCTAGTTGGAACAGATCCATTCAAGCTTGTTTCCCTGTGTCTCATATTCTTCATCCGTGTGTTTTGCGTGCTAA